>JASAND010022924.1:0-43038 GCA_030248195.1 Trissonchulus latispiculum
ATGCAAGCGAACATTCGGTATCCTAGCGCAAGCTCCATCTAACTCCGTTTGTGAGTTTCTTCTAAAAAAGTTATCTTCATTTTCAGCCGATGGCGAAACTTCGCGCTAGAAAAAACATGCCCTAGCATAGTGACCTGGTTGTAAACAGTAGTTGCAGATAGGACGACCATCTGCCGTCCAACCTCCTCGATTCAGTTGTGGCTGTGGCTCACGCTTCACATGGGGAGAATTTGAGTACATCATATTTTCAGCCGGTATCGGGCCAGAATTTCTTGCACTAGAAAACTTTGATCCATATTGTTATGAAAATCATACAAATTTTCATTAACATATTGTTGAAATTGTTCAAACTTTTTAGCCTGTGTAATTGCTTGCAAGTGCTGCAACTTCATTGCATCCACAACTTTACCCATTTCCGTGAACAAAGGGTCAATTTCCGAATTAGCTTGCTGCTCTTCTGCTTGCAGAAAAGAGTACGCAGCAACTGGTTTGGATGCCGACCCCGTCAAACCTTCTAGAACTTCGATTTGACGAGCCTTTTTGATGGCATCCCGAAAATCGATAGGATTTTGCAAAATTAACTGAGTTTTATACATAGGATTTAACCCATTTATGAAACTGTTAAAAGATAAATTCATTGCCGCATCAGAATCCATTTCTGGATAAGCCTTTTGAACTAATCTTTGAATAGCATAGGCAAAATCTTGAACGCTTTCTCGAGGTTTTTGAGTTCGGCTATGAAGTTGCATGCTCGCAAGTCTTTCATACTCGGCAGGTTTAAGTTGTTCTGTAAGAGCAGCTTCCAAATGCTCTACAGTATCCTTTTGAGACGGTTCCAAATTTCTGTAAACATCAAGCGCAAAATCTCTTAAATATGCTGGAAGTACCTGCATCGCTTGGCATCGTCCCAATTCTGGGCGATCGCCACTAATTTGAAGCATCACGAACCAGTCATCTATGGACTGTTCGTCGGATTTTCCAGAAAAAGGTCTCAAAGTATCTTTTTGGTAGTGAAACAGTCTCTGTCGGGCCCACCAAGACCGGTTTTTGACTTGGTGTGGCCGCAATTAAAAGTGGTTGAAAAAACTTTGCTTGGAAGCCATAAAGTCATCTTTCGGAATTTGAAAATCTTGAAATTCAGTGACATCCGGCAATTCCGAAATTTTCTGAGTGCACGTGGTTAACTCATCTTTCATGTCTTCGCCATTTTTGGTTATGTTTTTATCGCTTTTGAATGCCGCTCCAGGCGGTCGTATCTTGGATTTTGCGGAAAAAGGTTGAGAGTTATTTGTATCGTACAAACTCCACCTTTCCGGTTGGCCATACAGCGTAACAGCACAACAAAATTTTACGGTTTATAAAACAGATATATGAACTCTCAAAATTTTCGGAAATTCTACAAGTTTCGCTCTTCCGGGCCAATAAATTATTTTTAATATTTCTGTCACTTTTCGATCGGGAGCGTTGGTCGGTGAACCACGTGTCCGTCTCGAAATTATATACTCTCGTACGGTCTTGGAGATACCAGATTCGTACGTTAACCACGTTTGATTCAGCTTATATTCTAATCACAGCTCGTTAAAACACGCTTTATGTACTCTTTAACTCTAACCACACAATAAACTACAATCACAATACAATTATCCAAAGTACTCAGATACCCACCAAAAAGTTGACATCCAAGCAGGATCTGGAAGGACAGATCAGGATTTCTCCACGGATCACTGGCTAGGACGTCCCAACACCGGTCTTCCGAGGGTTAGATCCGCTGGCTGAGGTCCTGGCGGAAACAGGCTTCCGGACTGCTGCGGACTTCCTGATAGCTCCCCAAGGATCTCCAGGAAATGTTGACAGACTGGGCAAATCGCTGAAATTTGCCTGGGTATCTGGACTATGACTGGGACCGTCAGAGTCACCGGTAGCTGAGCGGTCTGCAGTCGGATACGTCTGCTGGAAGTTAGCGGCAGACTGTTGTGGCCACTGATTCATGCGCTGTCACCCAACAAAAAGGGTGGCAGTGGCTTGGTGTGTTCGTTTAGTTCGGCGGACTTCGCTAGACTTGTCTCGGCAACCACGCTCTGCTACCAATTGTGGCAAGGCAGAGCTGAGAGTGTGCCAGGTATATAATTGATAGCAGAGCGAGAGCCGGCGCAGTGGAAATTTACTTAAATCTCTGAGACTGCCACGTGCTGGGATCGCACCCTCACACTGACTATAAACTTTAGCAACTCTTAGAAACTTTGTCAAGTGCTGGGATTTCACCCTCACACTGACTTGCTCACAAATTCTACTAAATTTCGGTTTAAGTTAATAGGCTTAGGTGTGAACCCCCGGCCTCTAAACTAGAATTAATTCTATCTCTAATCTGTGGATCGCGGACAAGTCTATCCAACTGCGAAGTCCTAGTCTAATCGTTCGTTTATTCGCAAGTAAGCAGAACACCACACCAAACCACTGCAATTCTCCAAAAACAGGCACTAGACAACAATTTGCAGACATTTTTATACTGGAACATAAGTCTCCTCCAGGTTCGTCGTTTCCATACGCGCACAGTTTCCACCCGTAAAGTTTGGTTGTCCCTAACACTGCCAACTTTACAGGGGGGTATGCAAAAGGGGTCCCCGTTTGGTGGGGGGGTAGGCACAAGAGGGCCCCGGTTGGGGGGGGCGGCCGCCAACAGCCAATCAGATTCAGCCAATATCAGCCTGACTTGGCGACCCCCCCCCAAACGGGGACCCCCTTCTGCCTACCCCCCCACCAAACGGGGACCCTTTTTGCATACCCCCCCACCAAACGGGGACCCTTTTTGCATACCCCCCCACCAAACGGGGAGGGGGTATGCTTGTCGACCCCCCCACCAAACGGGGGAACATTCGCGTATTGTGGTCGGAGCACCGTTACGCAATGCCAAGAAGAGAAGCCCTCTAGTGGCTTACTCTTCTTCTTATATATAATGGAATTATGAACTCTTGCTACCACTCTGCCATGCTTTGAGCCTAATATTAATATATTACATTAATCTTTAAGCTCAAAATTCATAGGTAAAGCTTATTGCTGCCGTATATTGTTCCAATGTTCCAGCATATTTTCTATAGTACGACCAAATAATGCGTCTACAAACTTTGACCGTTTATAGCAGATTAGCCTTTGGAGTAAACTCCAACAATGTGTATATTTTAAGAATCATCCGTAACTCGAGATTTCGAAAATTTGAAAAAATCCGGAATTTCGGTTTTCATTTACGGAAAATCTAAATTTCTTGGTTTTTCGCCGAATTTTTATCGCTATCGAAATGTTGTTTCCACGATCGAATAGAACTGGGCCAACTGCATATTTTTGCTCTTACAAGCTTTTCGCGAGAATGCACCCAGTTTCTAAAATTCCGTTTTTACAAATTCCCGAATTTTAGAAATTTTTGCCAATACCTCCAAGATGGGTATCATTCGAAAGCTCTTAACGAACTGAACAACTTTTATAATAGAATGAACTCCTGAAAACGCGCTCAATTCCCGGAATTCGCGAAATCCGGATTTTCCGAATTTTAACAATTTTCTCCAAACCCCACAAAATTGGTATCATTTGAAAGCTCTTAATGAGCTGAATAACTTTTGTAATAGAACCAATATCTGAAAATGCACCAAATTTCAGTAATTCACGAAAACCTGCTCTAACACTAGCTAGCACGTTTTTCCTTAATAACGGGAATTTGCTGCATTTTACGGGGTTTACTCCAAAGGCTAATCTGCTATAAATGGTAAACGTTTGTACACACATTTTTTGGTCGTATAGTGTAAGAATTCCAGTTTTTCTAAGTTCAATTCCAATTTTTATGTCAATTCTGTTTATTTCAGGTACAAACTGAAAAAGACTATGCAAGAAAAGGGATTTCAATCCGGAAGCACTTCAGGCGCTGGTTCCGTAAATTCCGGTTCTCTGCGCCGAGTTCCTGTTCCGGTTCTGGTTCGAGATGACCCCTCAAAGACAAATCCCGGCGCAGCAACACCGCCCATATACGACCCCTCTGCAGCCAGAATATGTGGAGATGCCCCCCTAACAGCAGCGGATACAAATCCGTCCAATAGCATTTCAGTCTCTTCAAGCGGGGACCTGAAGTCAAGCTCAATGCTACCCAGTCTACAGAATTCGTTTTCCCCTTTCGGGGTGGGTCACCCCCACCCTGCGGGGCTCCTCGGCCCGCCTCAGTCCACGGCCCAAGGATTTGTACCCCCTCCCCCGCCCACACTATCCCTGGGGCCGGCCCCACCCTATATGCTGAACACGAACGCAGCACCGCCTGGATATTATGCAAATTATTCTACACCCTGGTGGTGACAGCTTTATGATTGATGCACAAAGTCTCAGGGTCAGGATTAGACACTAACTCGTTGGCAGTTTTGCTTAATGTGACTTGAGATTAAGCTAAGCCAGCCTGACTTGGGAGTCATGTTTCTGTCCGTGACCTTCGTCTCTCCGTCTCTTGTCCGCTCTTATAGATGGATTGGTACAAGACCTTAAACGCCTAATATAAGTGCTTGATCCCCCTTCAACCAGTTAAATGGCCCACTGACCAACGAATTATACTAACTCAATCCCTTTCGTGCCTAAAGTTAGAAAGGTTTAGCTGGATCCTAACCCTTCTCTAATTAAAGACTGAACTAAAATTGCAGAATTGCACTGCTTCTAAAGAAGATGCAAGCAAGTGAATCATTTCGTCTAATCCCGTTTATCCCATCTGGAATGTTTCATAAGCTTATGGGCTGAGCTCTCAACTATTCAGTTAACTAACTAACTTGCTAGTCATTTATTAACTGTGTCTAACTGCATATACAAATGATGTTTCTGGCTAATTAACCCAGTACAACCTGTATTTAACATGCACCAGATTAATCATGGACAAGAATCCATATCTTGTAATTAAGCCAAAAACAATGCTCTACGCGCTAGTGATTCACCCGTTCTGAGTTAATCCAGACAGCCGCATGTTAGGTTCAGGTCCACACTGTCACAGGCAAGCCTATGGCCGTTTAGCCGACGGTGCAACTTAAGGAGGGAGGGCGCTTTTTGTCCGATTTTCCCACCATCTCCGATTTTGTTCATTTTTTGATATTTTGTAGTCCCCATGGGTCCTTAGAACAAGACCAAACACTGTTTTGGTGGCCAAAACTGGCCATTTTAGAGGAAATCTGTTTTTTAAAATTCCTGTCAAATCGTGCAGACAATTTTGGTTTATTTATACTCAAACGATACATAGTCTGTTGCACATTTTATCGATGCTTATTACCTAGTTGGACTTGGTTGCTTTAAGCTGGAGATATGGCCGACAAATCACTTTGGCAAAATTGCGATTGTTTTGTTTTGAACATCCATTTCTCAAAAACTATCCAGTGGATGCGATGATTTTTGGCAGGATGAAAATTCGCACTATGCGGAATCACATTTTTCTGGGTTTTAGCTAAAACGTCTCCATGCGAGAAAAGGCTATTTTAGCTATTTTCGTAAGCTCATGTGAATCTAATGATTATAAGGTTTAAAACGATGTATGAAGCTTCCCAAAGTTGCGAAATTTCGTGTCACCGTATATTTGGCGAATTTTCTGTAGCATTAAGACCGATTGAGTCAAATCCGGAAAATTGTCCCGCGGCTCGCATGTCCTTCATATCATGGCACAAAAAGAACTTTTATAGTATTCTACAATTTTGAGAATTTTATGTTCAAATAATTTTGATCAATATTTAGCCTTTATTTCTAAAAATTTTTGCTAATTTTTATGCTAATTTCGCGATTTTTGTTAGCTCATGTGAATCTAATGATTATAAGCTTTAAAACGATGTATGAAGCTCTTTCCAACTCCCAAAATTATAGCTTTTCAAAAACATCACCACAAAAGCACTGCACAAAATTATACCTCCACCTTAAGAGGGAAAAATCGAATTTCCCCGACTTAGTCCGATTGGGCTACCTATAGCACAGATATGTAGCAAGGGTGTGGCCAAAAATATAGGGTATTGGCCTCTTAGCTGCCCTGAAACCGTGTGCAGCGGTTAAGCTTATGTGCCCGACCACCTTTTTACAAAACTAATTTAAGGTTCCTTTTGTGTAAATTTGACCGTACAAGCTCGAATTCTTTATGAAAGTGGATAAAACTTTAAAGATATCCTATTTTGGTGCTCTTTAACATTCTGGGACCAGTCCCGCATTTTTAGGTGGAAAGATAAGAAATTTTCTTTTGCCATTATACTGTCAGTAGGTAGTCGCTGCACCGGTTTGGTCGATTACTGGCTGGGCAGAGGCAGAAAATCAGTTTTTCAAAATTACTACCAAATCATTCAGACAATTTTCGTTTAATTATACTCAGCGATACACGGTTTAATTGCACATTTTATCAGTGCCAGCCATTAGCTTAGATTCGTTGCTGTCTGCTAGAGATTTGGCCGAAAAACCATTTTGGCAGAACTACCCAGTGGATTCGAGTGACTTTTGGCTGGATGCAAATTCGCACTCTTACGGAGGGACATTTTTCTTGGTTGAGCTAAAACATTTCCAGTTGCCAGAAAACTGAATGCAAAGTTGCGAAATTTCGTGTCACCGGACATTTGCCGGATTTTCTGGAGTACTGAGACTTGTTGAGCCAAATTCAACAAATGTCCCTCAGCCCACATGTCTCATATAATGTTGCAAGAAGAAATTTTGACCGATTCTACAGTTTTGAGAAATCGATGTTCAAACATTTTTGGTCCATAAGATGTCAGATGTCAGTACATCAGAAAATTTTTGGTATTTTTTCGCTAGCTTTGTTAAGTTGCGTATTATGTTATTGTAAATGTACAGATTATGAGCTTCAAAATTGATGTATTCTTTCCAACTCCCAAAATTGCAAAAGTTACAGCGATTCAAAAAATCACTGCAAAAGCACTGCACAAAAGGATACCACCACCTTAATTGAAAATTTTCTGCTGGCTAGTAGGCCACAGCTTTCAGGTTGTCACATGGCACGATGAACAGGCAAATGTGACCTACAGCACCCAAAAAATACAAGGCAGCAGTATTTGACTGATTACGAATTGAGAATGGAAATTGCGTGGTAACAGGAATTGATCTTGAAAGTTGAAGCTTCGCCTCGCCACAATTTCAGAACTTTTGGCTACAAAAAGAATTCATGTTCTCAGCTATGAGGCTGTAAATTGGCATATACAGAGGCTCTACTGGTGTGCACTTTTTGCCAAATAATGAGAAAGTTTGCCGTCTGAAAGTGTTTTTGTCAACTTGAATCTTAAAAAATTGCCAAAATCGCCATTTTTAGTATATATTCGGGATCCCGTATAGAAGCTTCCCGTAGCTTTGAAAGTCGCCTTCAGTAATCGAGCTGAAATTTGGTGTGGGTTTATATTCAACCACGCAGAGTTCAAAATCTCAAGAGTCTTCAATTTCAAGAAATCTGAAATTTGGGTATTACCATAACCATTACCCGAAAATGTTGATTTTGGCAATTTTTGAAGATTCAAGTTAACAATTTTTTCAGATGACAGAAACTACGATTTTGGCAAAAATATTCACGCCTACATATATACCAGATTATAGTGTTGTGCACCGGCCCTGTCTAGACCGCCTGGCCGGCGCCCGGCCGCCGGCCGAGAACAGGCCGGTCGGCCGGTGACTGGCCGAAGTGTCAGACCAAGGCCAGCCGGCCGGCCGGTCAAATGTTAGGCACCCGACTGGCCAGTGACCGTTTCTGCAGCTTATCGCCTTAAACTTGCTGAAATCTACCTTGAAAACTATCAAAAATCTTAATTTTAATAAGATTTTGGCTAGCCTGCGAAAAGTGGCACCAGCCGGCCGGCGGGCGTTGCGAGCTGGGCCGGCCGACCCACGAAAAATTGGACCGGTGAACAACCCTACAAGATTACACCGGCATAGCTTGCGTAGCTGTCTTAAAATTTTCTTTTCGTTAGCCAAAAATTCTAGTTTTGGTGAAACTTCAACTTTGAAGATCAATTCGCTTAGATAAGCTATTATTGTCAACTATATATTTTGCTGTGGATGGGGACACATTAGGCTACCAAATGGCAATCTTGAAGCTAGAGCCTACTAGCCAGCTCCAGAGGAAACTTTTAATTAATAACGTTGGTCATCTCCAAATCTTGCTGTTTCACTATCTTCCGAGCACAACTAACTTACTTCCCTAACATAGCAAATTAAAACGCTTATAGACTTAATCATGCCTACTCCACTCCATTCAAAGATAGGTTTATGCTTCAGTCAGAGTGCACAAAAGAAACAGAAATTTAACGTTCAACGCTGTTCGCGAATTTACGGATAGGGCAGCAAAGAAGAGGGACAAATTATGATTTTTAAACTTTCAAAATTCTATTTTTAAAATAGAAGCACTTTCGCTATTTTCGCTGGCACAAAAAAGACATAATTTGAACCCAAACGGTAGCTCGACCATAAAACTGCCGTTTCTCCGTCGCTCAGCCAAAGCATAAATCAATCTTTATCTTGAAAGAGGGCTCTTAATCAAACACCATTATATTTAATATCTTCATACTTGCAAGAAAGAAAACATAACATGCAAAATAAAACAAAATATGTCTAACAAAATATATTAATTAACTTTCCGCAAAACGACACACCAATTCCCCTGCTCATACCAACCCTTTTCGACTCTACATTCTGTTAATTTACCGCACAAATTTTCTAACTCCCCTTCCCTGAAGACATGATAGAATCGAAAATAGGTGTCAGAATTTTCTGGTTTCGAATTCTGTTTAGTCCAAGGCACCAAAACGTCCTGCTGAACAAATGGAGTCCGGTTTCTGTGAACCGGTAATTCCTGAAAATCAGATTCCGGAGAAATCGGAGAATCGAAATTCGGCTGCGATTTCGGCGATTCCGGTTCTGCATTTTCCGGTTCCACTATTTCGGTTTTTAGGTAGACGGATTTCTGCCGATTTTTGACCTGTTCAAAGGCCCAAACATAGATCAGGGCCAAACCGCCGGGCCGTAAAATTCGAAGCATCTCACGAACAGCAGCTAATCTTCTAGCCTATAACCAGAAAAATAATAATTTAATTTTATTTTTAATTTAAAAACTAATGTGTAAAATTTCGGAAAACTATCCAATTGAGCTGCTCCTGTGGAAAGAAAAAATTCAAACTTCTATTCTAACCATAGCGACGAATGATTATATTTGCCACTACATAATGACCCAAAACTATAAACTTAAATTTCAAAATTCGAGTCTAATTTTCCAAAATTAAAAATTCAAATTCAAACACAATACATTAAGTTCAAAAGCAACATTTTAAACTTAAATTTAAATATCTAAAATCTTATAAAATCTACAAATTTATTACTAACATCAGTGGATAGATGATGTATCACTGCAATGCTTATGGCAGCGTCAAAACTGCCAGATCGCAGTGGCAACGCAAGGCAGTCGGCCGTCAGAACATTGCAGTGTTTCTGATGACAGATTTGACACAAACTCAGCGAACGGTCACAGCCGATCTAAAATCGAAAGATTTGTTCCAATCCACTAAGATAAAAATTATTAGCCGAAGCAATTATTTTCATTCCTATTTTTGACAAGCATGCTGATTACGAGAACATCATAAAAATCGACAAATAAGGTTAAGGATGCAAGGCATTAATCACAGAAAATCCTCGAAAATTCTTGCCTTGAAGTCACTAAGTGGCAGAAACGGGAGCAACGATGCAAAACAAACAGCACTTTTACAACTGCATCCATTGACTGTCACCTTTTTTGGAGTAAGGCTGTACCTTAGTGATTGCAAGGCAGGCGTTTTTCACTGATTTTCTTTCTCTGTTTTAGCTATATATTTTGATAAAAAGAAACTACTACCAGGTACATATGTAGGGGCAAGTAAAAGCAACTTCCACTGCCAGCGGCATAAAAACGAAATTTTTAAATTTCTTTTCAATAAACAGTTGATTAGATTAGTATCAATCATTACCATATTCATCATATAAATATTGATAAATCAACAAAATTTCAATTTAAATTCGAAAAGTCTAATTTAAATATTTAATTTAAATCATTTTTTAACACAGTAAACCCCTGTTCAGAGTGTCACCTTAACCAGCCCATCCTGTTGGGCCATCAGATATTTCCCGTTCCCGCAGCCCACGTCCAAAAGCACGGAGCCTGGAGATAGGCCGGAAATGAAGTTGCTGACCCCCGGCCATAGAGAATAGCGGGTCACATCAAAATGATCAGCAATGGCGTCATAGACCTAAGTAACAACAAATGATAAAATAAACAGATATTAAATCATTAAATGTAACAACACATCAAATATTTAATTTAGCATCACAGACCTGGCAGCAAAACAATGATAAAAATGAAACAACAAAATTCACATTAAAAATTAAAACATTCAATTTAGCATTTGACTTAACATTTTAATCTATGTAATTAGCACTAGAAATTTAATTAATTTAATCCAATTAAAACAAAATCAAAAACCAGACATCATTTTTAGATTTAAAGACTGAAATACTTTAAAGACAGAATGTGGAATTTTGCAATTATGCAAAGCCTATGTGTAATTTTAATGATAACAAATAATAAAATACTTAATAATTCAAAAATTACTCCAAACAACCACTATAGTCAGGGTATCATCTTTACAGGGCCCCCGAAATTGACCTTTCCCCAGAAACCGGTCCCCTAATAATCGCCCCTCCCGGAATTTTGGGTTTCCCCCTTAATGAGGTCTCCACTTTCCGATGAGGATTTTTTGGGGACCCACATTTTTTGCCAAACTTGGGCAAATTTTTAAATATTTCCGGCTTCGCTTCAAAATAAAAACAAAAATAGCCAATTCTAGCTTAAATCCAGGCATTTTTTGAAAACTTTTTGCGCTTTTCTATCTGCAAAATAAGCCAAAAAGAATAGCAATTTTGCTCATTTTTTGCAAAACATCTACCCTCCCCCGAAAGTTTCTCCGCCCCCTGGGTAGCCCCCCCCCGGGACAGAATCCCTAAAAAATATAGTAGAAAGGTCTCAGAAAGCCAGCGACTATTGCATTATGCTAACCTCATACACACAAGACTGCTCCAGACACGATGCTTCTGTAGCCGAAGCTGGCAACCGGTAGGCAGTAGAAGGTAGCAAAGGATTGGCCATTGGTTCCGGTGGTTGCTGTTGCGAAATCGAAATTCGTGACGCCGTCGAGCTATTCCGAGTTGAATCATCCAGTTCACGATCACAAAATTCAGGGTAGTCTGAAGCAAGTTAAAAATTACTTTCAACTCAAAAGAAACTCCGGCGTAAACAGTATATATTTTTAGAGTGGCGAGTTCGATGTAAATATTAACTTAGGCCCCATTTCTTTAAAGATTAAACGGATTAGATTAAAATTAATCCGCATTAAAGAAACAGCACCTCGAATTAAACGGATTAAAATTTAATCCAGCGAGTTAAACGAGTCAAGAGTACATAATAGAATAAGAGTATGAACCTTTTACGCTACTATGTGTTAAACATGCTTGACATGCTTGGGTCGTTAACTCGGGACCCCCTCCGGGAGTTTCGGGGGGGGGGTCCCACTTAGCACTAATTACGTGCTTTCATATAAACGCTTGTCTGATCGCTGATTCGATAGGCTGTTTGCAAGGAATATTTGCATAGGCTTACAGTAAACATTTTATTAGTAATTTTTAATTAATTGAATATAACTTTAAGGTGCTGGTATCGCTTTGTGTAAATTCGACCCTACAAGCTCCAATTCTTCATGAAAGTGGATGAAACTTTCCAAATACATTATTTTCGTGCTCTTTAACATTCTGGGACCAGTCCCGGATTTTTAGGTGCAAAGATAAGAAAGTTTTGGTTTTCGCCCGTATTCTCTCAGTACATAGTCGCTACACCGGATTGGTTGTTATGGCTGGAAAGAGGGCACCAAAATGAACATTTTTGCTTTTACAACTTTTGAGCTACCTCTCGTGGTTAAGGCAGTATAACCCAAAAACGACTTTTGGGGTCAAAAAATGGCCATTTTTGAAGAAATCAGTTTTTTCAAAATTACTGCCAAATTTTACAGACAATTTTGGCTTATTTATACCCAATCGATACACGGTCCAATTGCGCATTTTATCAATACCTATTCGCTGGAGTTCGTTGCTTTAAGCTGGAGAATTCGCCGAAAAACCATCTTGGCAAAATTGCGATTATTTTGTTTTGAACATTGATTTCTCGAAAACCACCCAATGGAATCGCGTGATTTTTGGTTGAATGAAAATTCGCCCTATTGCGGAGGGACATTTTTCTTGGTTTGAGCTGAAACAGCTCCAGTTGTGACAAAACTGAGTAGAAAGTTGCGAAATTTCGTGCCATCGCGCATTTGCCGGATTTTCTGGAGTATTGAGACTTATTGAGCCAAATCCAAAAAAATGTCCCTCGGCCCACATGTCCTTCATATTATGGCACAAGAACAAATTTTGGCCGATTCTACAGTTTTGAGAAATCGATGTTCAAAAATTTTTGGTCTATATTCAGTCTGTCAGATGTCAGCATGTCGGCAATTTTTTTGTTACTTTTGTCAATTTTGCTAGTTTCTTAAGCTCATGTTAATGTACAGATTATAAGCTTTAAAACGATGTATAAAGCTCTTTATAACTCTCAAAATTGCGAAAGATATAGCGTTTCGAAAAGTAACGGCAAAATCTCTGCACAAAAGGATACCAGCACCTTAACTAGGTTAATGCAATTAAAACACTAGTTCGACAACTTTGTAGCATTTTTTCTGCTCTTTTTGTTTAACACATAGTAGCGTAAGAGTTTCATACTCTTATTCTATTACGTACTCTTGAACGAGCTAAACGGATTAAATTTAATCCTGTTTCTTTAATGCACCTAGGATTAAACTTTTAATCTAATCCTGGTCCTTTATTCACACTTCGGATTAAAAACAATTTTAATTTTAATTTTAAATTCAATTTAAACAAAATTTTAATCCGATCTGCTTAATCGCTGTTCCTTTAAAGATTAATTTTAATCCGTTTAATCCGTCTCGTGCATTTTTCAACTAGTTGTTAATCCTCGTGTAGCTACGCGGATTAAACAGATTAAAAGATGGCGGATTAAAATTTTTAATCGCTGTTTCTTTAATGGCGGACTAAACCGATTAAACTTAACTAGTTTAATCCGAGGATTAAAAATGGTCGGATTAAACCAGTTAATTTTAATCCGTTTAATCCAGTTAACCCTGCATTAAAGAAACAGCCGGCCGTGAACATTTTAATCCGGCTGATTTTTAATCCGTTTAATCCAACCATTTTAATCTTTAAAGAAATAGGCCCTACGTTATCTTTAACTCTACTCTACCCACTCTACAGCTTCCTGAAAAGACCCTCAGTTGTTGAGGGGTGGACTGGCCCGTTATCTTGCAGGGGCCAACGTTATCAAAACTGGGTTGAGTTCAACCCGGGTTGAACTCAACCCAATTTTGACAACACTGGCCCCAGGCTAGAGGTTTCAACCCGGGCTGAGATGCTTGATAACATCGGCCCCAGATCATTTCACCCAGGGTCTTGTTATTAAGTAGATAAAAGTTGTAAAAGTACGCACCGCACTGGCAGGATTTTCTTCGAACAGCGCGAAGGGTAAAGGAAATTCGACGATTTCTTCGCACCAGGCGACCACAAGGGTAGGTATCCGTTTTTCTGGCAGCAATACTGAAACACAGAATGCAAGGAAGATTTTTAGACTTCAATGAATTGATTCCTTTCATTTGCTTAATTAGTTAATTAATTCAATAAATGTCATGACAATCACTGTAAGATATTATCAACTGCAACAAGGGAACACTGCAACAAGTTATTGAAAACAGTCGCAGCAGCTAAATCAGCAAAAATCGGTCACAACTAAGCATTGACGTTATTATTACCCATGTCTCCAGACATAACGAGATTCCCCGGTCAAAATCAGCAGACTTCGAGCCGGCAAATGAATGGGAAAACTTTGGCCAGTTCTGGGCCTTTGAAACTCCATCAAAACCTAAAACGCGTAACTGGAACAGTCCGCAAACTGATACTTAATACTGGTCTACTGGACTTATTCTGCCAGGGGGGGGGGAATGTCGTAGAAATTACGCACGAACGACCCCTTCCCCCTCCAAAAGTCGTCTCCGCCCCCCAAAAGTGGGTGTCTTTTGGTACTAAATTTTTCTCTGAAAACATCGCTCCGAAGGCCAAGTTTTCAAACGGAGATTTTTTACTTGATTTTTGCCATTTTTAACTCAAAATTTATAATTTTTGAAAAAATACGTCTCCCTCAAATGTCTCGCCTCCCCCCAAGGACCCTCCTCCCAGAGCCCCCCCCCCCCTCCAAGAAAAATTGTATTGCCAATACCAAATTATCAAATTGCAATGCTCAGATATATACTATACTATTCAATTTTTATGAAACTTGTAAGAAGGAACACTAAGACACAAAAAAACTCAAAAAAGCAATAGTAAAAGTATCCAATCAACCTGAGAGCCAATACTGAGCGAAAGAATTGCGTCCTCAAACGCAGAATGCGTATCAGTGTGTAACGGAATTCCTGAAATTATTACACACAAACATTTGCATATAAACGTCATAACAACTATAGTATCGAGTCCACGATTTTCTTCTATATATTAGAAGAAGAGTAAGCCACTAGAGGGCTTCTCTTCTTGGTATTGCGTAACGGTGCTCCGACCACAATACGCAAATGCTCCCCCGTTTGGGGGGGGGGGTCGACAGGTATACCCCCCTCCGTTTGGTGGAGGGGACACAAAAAGTAGTCGGTCCCCGTTTGGGGGGGGGGGGGGTCGACAGGTATACCCCCTCCGTTTGGTGGAGGGGTCACAAAAAGTAGTCGGTCCCCCTTTGGGGGGGGGTCGTCAGGTATACCCCCTCCGTGGTGGAGGGGTCACAAAAAGTAGTCGGTCCCCGTTTGGGGGGGGGGGTCATCTGGTTTACCCCCACCGTTTGGTGGAGGGGTCACAAAAAGTAGTCGGTCCCCGGGTGGGGGGGGGGGTTCGCTGAAGCAGGCTAAGTTTGGCTCATTCTGATTGGCTATGGGCTCCCCCCCCCCAACCGGGGACCACTTTTTGTGACCTCCCCCCTCCCAACCGGGGACCACTTTTTAAGACCCCCCCCAAACGGGGACCTATTTATGAATGGAACAAAAACTATTGTAATCCTTTGCTAATCCCCCCGCCAAAGGAGGGGGGTTTGCAATCTGATTGACTGTTGGCTACCCCTATCCCCCCCACCAAACGGGGACCTCTTTTTGGCTACCTCCCCCCACCAAACGGAGTGGGGGTATGCGCTGTCGATTTGGTCGACCCCCCCAAACGGGGGAACATTCGCATATTGTGGTCGGAGCACCGTTACGCAATGCCAAGAAGAGAAGTCCTCTAGTGGCTTACTCTTCTTCTCAATAATAGTGCAATTATGCACTTTTGATAGTACGTATATACCAAAAACAAATACAAACAATCAACAGCAATCCGTCAACCAAAAATGTTTTTCTACTTTTCAAACTGATACTTAAACAATACCAAAAGCGTGCGTTCTGAAGTTTATGCTTCCTGGTTTCCTCCGGTTTTGTGAAAACTGTTGATGAAAAACCCGAAAAATCTCAGAAATAGCTGTTGAGCACCGATCATATGCGCAAACATAAGTATCATCAGATTATTTCAAACATAATCATTTTATTCCATTGAGCGTTTTTTGTTCAAAGTATCCAAAAATTAGTTACCGCGTCCAGGTTCATAGACATTGATAGTAAGCTGGTCCGGTCGATATCTGGTGTGACCAGTTTTTATCAATCGATCAATAAAGCTGATCATGCAGTCGGGTATCGGCTCAATCGAATTTGTCAGATCAACTGAATTGGATCCGTATACAAATCGATAGCCGAAGTGAAAGGTTTGGCGATTTTTCAGCGAGTTTTCTGAAACAAAAATATTCTTCTTCGGAATTCATAATATTTCTTGGAAGTTCTATTCCCCCCCCTTCCGAATAATCTGAAAAATCAAACATAGTTCTTATTCTTCTTCGGAATTCATATTTCTAAAATATTTCTATTTAAGAATTATATAGTATTTCTTGGAAGTTCTACTCAGCCCTTCCGATTAATCTGAAAAAATCTAACAAAGTTCTGGCGTAGCTTTCTTTCTACCTTTGTAAATATGACATGGAGGTTTGCTGCAAGCCTATTTCAACTTTAAATTTCCTTATTGAAAATAAATAAATAAATAAGTCAACTTGTTCTAAAAATCTAAATAATCACAATTTAGGATGAAACAATAATAAAAAGTTTACAAACGAGCAATTCCCTCCGCAGAAGTCAACAAAGTTTCCACAAAAGTTTCCAACTGTTTTTCTTCGCTGGGATTGATGAAATCTTCCAGTAGAATTGCACCGGGTGGAAGCGATGCGACCTGTTTGACTGCCGGATCAGGCACTAGAAATTATAAAAAATATATAAACTATGTCAACATTACATTACAAAAGTTATCAAAACAAATAACATTAAAAACATTACAGAAATAAAAACGACTGTTTCCAAACGAATTTTTCTTGCTTGTCACTACATTATGTAGAGCAATCAGTAGTACTAGCTTCTTTAAACTGGGGGGGAGACCAGACGGGGTACCCCTCTTCTGTCACTCCCATTTCAGCTCCAGATACCTGCCACATGACCTCCCCCCAACCTACCATTTTCCTCGAAAATTTCAAAACTCTTTTCGGCTTTACCGCATGAGTTTTGTAAAAAATGTCACTACTTCGCACTACTTAAAGCACCTAAATTCAGCTGGTGTAACAAATTTTGGTCAGCTTTTCGAACATAAAGTTCCAAACGTGCAAATAATTTTTATCACAAATCCCAAAATTTGGAGGAGCCCCACCCCATAAAATTTCCTAATTGTTGGCAATAAATAAAGATGTAATTTCCGCAAGTTGAAAGGGAAACACACTGAAGAAGACATAAAACTCAAAAACACAATTCTGGCAAAACCATCAACTTTGGTTCTCACTCACTTTGTTAACCTCATTTCACAAGTAAATCAGCAATGATATCAGCAATTAGCAAATTTTTTTAAAAACTAAAGCAAATTACCATTTCTAACATGAGCAAGATAACATCTCAGCTCTGATTGGCTCATTTTTTCAGCTTTTTCCGCTTTTTCAGCAGATTTGAGTTGAAATCCTTGCTTTTCCTGAACAAAGCTCTTCGCAGAGATAGCTGTCTCGAATTCAACAAAGGCATAAGGCTTATGGCTAAAGAATAAAGCAATTAAAGTATAAATAAGTCTGGTTAATGAATTCACTTACCAATTATCTGACTATTTTCTTTGGGGGTCAGTCTTGGAAAGGAGGGGGGGTCTACGCAACGGCTACTATTCAAATTTTACACATAAATTTGCAATTAACTGACTGCTGCTTTTCGTACATGGTTTCGTTTCTGGTGAAAATAATTGCAAAAATTTTGCAGGGTCTCATTCCTATGAAGTTTCGGTCTCGGCACCTGGGTCTTGGTAACGGTGAAATTTTGGTTGCCCATTGGTGGAAGAGGGAAACATGTAAACAAATTCTTAGAACAAAATTATACGACTGTATTTAGAAAAACTTTGGTGATACAGGGCCTAAATTTCTTTTCATAATCATACTTCATTTTCATCAAACTTGTGATGCTACGTCGTTTGTTTTGTACAGCCCTTTTCGTTCGTTCAGTCTACAAGAAAAGTAGCCAGATTTGTCGGAAAAGATAGCTCATGAAATAAAGGTACAGCATCAAATGAACGTAGTCTGACCGTCTAGTTCTGCAGAGCTCCGACCCTCTTAATTGATTCGCTGTAAAGGAGAAACACGCATCAAAATGTCTCACCAAAATTGATAAATATCTTTAATGAGACCATGACCAGAACATAGAGACCAAAGTTGATCCAACTCTATACTGTTCACAACACCTCCATTGCCAATGTAGACACACTGCAACAGGAGAATAATCACAAAAAATAAATCAATTATCGCGAAAAACAGGCTAACGAAATATATATGTTGTATAAATCCATAACTGTACCCAATGAGATATGAGAGTGTCCTTAAAGTCTGACACAAAACATGTGTGGGTACAAAACAACGATCCCTTATATAGCATATTTTGATATTCATCAGAAGAATGCATTCATCCAGAACATCATAAAATTATCGAAATCCTCACAATGAGAAGAAAACTGTTATTAAAATCGTAAAATTGTCAAAGTTAAATCTCACCCCAGTTGGTTCGTCACTAAGTTCAACATTGGGTTCATGCTCCTTCAGTAAGGCAAGGGATCGAGCCAGCTTACGTTGTAGGCGTTTCTGATCCGAAGACATTTACAGAAATAGAATTAGCTCAATTCTAATTAAATTAAGTCTAAAATAAAAGCAAACAACCAACATAAACAACATAAATTAGAACATATGAGTATTCTGACTTGTCCCCAACACCCACACAGTACACATCTTTTCGAAATAAAAAATTATCATCTTAAAACAGTTACTCATGTCACACACCAACATCTTTACGCCTTAGCCGACAATTTTACCAATTTTTGTCTTTTTGTCTACTAACTCTTTTTGGCTTAGGGAATTAGAAGAGGGCAAATAATAATGAACATTTTTGCTTTTACAACCATTGAGCTATTATATGGTTGAGTAAAAAGCGTATATGTAAGGCAAAACGATTTCGGAAACGTATAAGTATGTAAGTTAAAAACTGTTTCAGGGGTCACATTGTGGTTACTTAGTGGCCACTGCCGAGAAATTCAATCCATTCAAAATTACAACCACATCTTAAGGACAACGTTGGTTAACTTACACTCACTCGATACACTGTCCAATTACACGCCTCACGCCTATTTGATGGAGTTTATTGCTTTAAGCACCAATAAAGGGTGCTGAACTAAATTCAAAAAATGTGCCTCAGTCCACATGTCCTCTAGTAAGTCACAACAGAAAAAGAAATTCCTGCAATTTGGAGAAATTCAAAAATCCGTGTCATAAACATAAAGCTATTTCGCTAGTTTTGTAATAAATAAGGTGAATATTGTATTCATTGTAAGCTTTAAAATGATGTGTCTAGCAGCAGATAACTTTTTAACTACAAAAACTGAGAAAATTAATTTAAAAAACACTGCACAAAAGGGTACATGGGTTTTAGTGGGGGGGGGGGGCGCCCGCCCCCCCTTTTTGGGTTCCCCCAACTCAACCCCTCCCCCCATTTTTTGGGGTTCACCCCACTTACTATAAGGTGCCCAGAAAATGCCAAATTTTAAGGATTTTTGGTCAAAATTTTCAAAACTTTTCCGGCCTCGCCGAAATTTTTTGGTCAAAAATCGTCTATTTTGGTACTAAAACTTGATTTTTGAGCACCTTTTAGCTTAGTTGAAGCAGTATACGTAGACAACACGCAATTTTTACCGTAATTTTAGCATTTTTAGCCCATTTTATCCCCCCCCCCACTTTTGGTCCCCCCCCCCACGAGTGGGGGGATCCCTCCCACTTCCCCCCCCCCACTTTTTTGGCCTAGAGAAAACCCAGGGGTACCACCACCACCTTAAAAGGCGTGTCAGCCTGCCTGATATTTGCAGGCGCCCTTACTAATCCCCAGAACTTAACAAGCATGGCATTCTTGGGAGTCCTATCCATTCTTCCACAATCGAAAATTATATTTTTATAGCCTAAAATTCAAATAATATCGAAACTGACAAATATTGATCAGTTTGAAATTTAATTTCAAGTCTGTCGGAGGTAAAACTAAGGAGGAAGGGCCATTTAGGCTGACTAAACTGGTGTAGCCGCCGAATTAGAAAATGTAAGCCGAGGCCGCAGGTTACGTTTGTGCTAGTTAAGCAATGCCTTACAAAAAACGATGATGTGTACAAGTTTTCAGATTTAGAGAATACAGTCGATCACTGTACAGCTAAATCAAATAATTATCTAGACTTCTAAGTTCTAAGAAAGAAAATAAAAATTTTCCCATTTAATATCAACAACACAATAAAAAGTCCATATTCAAACTTCAGGGAAAATTCAGAAACTAACCAATGGAAACAACTACCTGTGAAGACGAGAAAAATAAATACCCCTGTGTTGAGCTTTAGCCCGTAAACATACAGAGAGCGTAAGCACACAATGTTTCGATAGATTACTTGGAACATCGAAACTCGATGTCATAATCTTACTACTACCGGAGCGGAAACTTCAAGACGGTGTCTGTCAACAAGGCAAGCTTTAGTCAAACTCATTCGACGAAAGAGAAAAGGCACCAATACGGATACTGCGAAAACCATACTATACATCAGAGGCAGAGGAAATGTCAGTTTACTGCATTTGAAAGAAATGCCTAGTCAGAGATGGTAGCGGGTCGTGGCATGGGTCAAGTGTTTCGACCCGCATTGACCTGCGGGTCGATTGGTCGAAGCGGGTTGAGGGTTTTCCTTAAAAAGTTGAGTTTACAGACAAATTTACTGTGGCCAACAGGCTTGTTTAAATTTGGATCAAAAAATTTTCATATTTTCACGAATACAGGAGCAGAGTCTCTTTAGCAGCAAATTAATTTTTTAAACGTTTGAATCTGAAGCTCATTCAGAGACATTTTGTGTCAAATTTGCACCATTTTTCTACATTTCAAATTGACCCGCCAAAACAAAAGCAAAAAAACGGGTAAATTGGGTGCGGGTTAAGGGTAGGCGAGTCGCGGGTACCCGCGGGTCAAGATTTTCGACCCGCTTCCAACTCTGTGCCTACTTCAGTTTATGATAGAATCCTAGTTAGGATGAAGGTCGATCCTGTAAGTAACTTCATATAAAAGGTAAAAGATAAAGGTGACCTCTGATAAAAAATAAACGTGATAAAGGTGACTAAAAAATAGTGCCGTGCCGGCCTAGTGGTTAAGGCGTTCGACTTCGAATCCGATAGTCCGAGGTTCGAATCCCCGCTGCCACAAAGCTTTCACAAATCCCCTTGAGCAAGGGACTAAGCACATATCGGTTCGCCGTGAGCTCTAGCCAACCCAGCAATCCATCCTTAATTGGTCGGTAAATGGGTACCACTATTGTGGGAAGGTAACAGGAGTCCGTGTAGGGCTTAAAGCCTTGAAGGGCCGGCCCCCCTTCCACGGATGTAGTCATCATTTGAGGTGACACTCCTGGCTCTACGGCTGTGTATCCGGGGATGAGCACCGGCACCCCTCGTCCCTGAAGCAGGGATGGAGATATTCTCCAGGGGTCACCTATACCTACCCCTGAAGAATGTTTCCATCCCTGCTTCAGAGATAGGGGGTTCCGGTGCTCATCCCCGGATTCTCAGCCGTAGAGACAGGAGTGTCACCTCAACTGTGGAAGGGGGGCCGACCCTTCAAGGCATTACGCCCTGCAAGGACCCCTGTTACCTTCCCACTATACTGGCACCCATTTACTATTTACAATTAAGGATTCACCCATAGGATAACGTGCAAGAATGGGATAACGTGCGATAACGGGAAGAGAGAATGGGGGGTGCAAACCCCCCAGGCCGACAAAAAACGGGTACACAACTCGGCGAAAAGGGAAAAAGGGTAGACCCCCTCGTCCAAAAGAAAAAAGGATAGACCTCTCCGCGATTTTTAAAATTGCTCATTTTTTATCCAATTAGCGATTTCTTCAAAACATGTCTTAAAAATCGCTGAAAATCTTAATTTTTGCCCAAAAATGTTAAAAATTAGTAATTTTTGCAAATTTTGGGGTAGACCCCCTTAAAATTTTTGTTTTCAAGAGTAAATCCCTCGCTAGGGTCGGGGTGGACCCCCCCCAGAAATGACCCCGTGCTAATGTATGGATACACCTCGGTTTGCTGGAGCCAACGGCGAACCGATATGTGCTTAGTCCCTTGCTCAAGGTGATTTGTACCTAAAAGCTTTGTGGCAGCGAGGATTCTAACCTGGGACTATCGGATCCAAAGTCGAACGCCTTAACCACTTGGCCGTCACGGCATATAGAAATTACTTTTTCAGAAATGTACAGGCGACAGCCCTGCACCAAGATTGCACTACACCTCACGAACCTTGGCCTCTCGTCTAAAACAATGCTGTGAAATCTGCTGCATGAACAATTAAAGTTGCTTCAACTGTTTCCCCAAATAGATGCTGGAATGCAATAAATAACTGGGCTTCAGCACTCTGAATACTCCTACAATCTTCATTAAGAGAGGCCAAGAAAATTCCATCCAACGCACAAAACTTCTACGCTACATCTTTATCTCAGGTTCACTAATAAAAAGGCAAAACCCCTGAAACATGCACAATCCTAGTATCACCTAAGATACGAATCAAAAAAGGCCGCAACAGCATAAAATAATATTTACTCCCACACCTTTACAGTAACAGGAAAAAAAATGTAACACAGACTTTAACAGATACAACAAAATATGATCACGCATTCACGCACGTACGTACATGGGCAAAGCACAAATTCACAATAAAAAGGACGTGAACCTTAAAACCAACAAACTAAACATCTGTTTTCTAACGTCGACTTCAAGTTCCCCAAAATCAAGGTTCATAACAGCCAAGCCCTGTACAATCGAACCGTAAAGAAGCATAGAGGTAAAAAATACAGCCAAAAATTTGCAACACAATGACTCCTTTAGGCATCAGATTTCCAAACAATACTGTCATAAAAATGCCAATGTGTTCAAATGGCAGGCTAGAAATTGTTGCACCCCGAAAAGGTTTGAAAAAGAATTTTAAGATTATTAGTTTCAAAAATGTTAAGGTTGAGCTGAATTTAGCACTGTTTTAATGCTTAGCTTTAAGGCTTAGCTGTTCCTGGAAAAATTCTGGTATAGAAAAAAGGTTAATAGCTATTCAAGTATTTAGGATCAAAAATTTCACAAGTCAATTTTACTTGCAAATGGTATATCGTATGATACCAATATCTATTCAACAAATAAATTAAGTATATATGATTATAACATATCACAAAACCCTATTTGCCAGGTTGGTTAAACTCCAGTATACAGCGAGAAGAAATAAATATATAGCAGAAAAACAGGGTAGAGTAGCAGAGATTTCCTATGCTGCAATTCTTCCATACAGAGCAGGGATCCAGCACTGTAGACTGCCCATGTCACACCAAACATCTAAAGAAAACAGTACACAATTAGTACACAAAAAATTTCCGGAAAAAATACCGAAAAAACCCCACTGATCGATTTATTATTGAACCGAACTTAGCAAGCTGAGCATAACCCAGTCGAAATTATTATGCTAGTGCACATCATTTCATAATGATAATAGTTTTAAAAAATCTTCCATCGGCCCAAATCCGTTATCTGGCATCTCACATACACATTGTGCAGCCATTTTGCACAACTTTGAAATTTGTGCAAAATAAAAATTCAGCTTGGAAAAGTATGCAATCATGACAGAAAACAGACATCTTGGTAAAGGGAGCCGTGTAAAGATTTTATGTTATCCAGCATAAAACCTCCATGTGGCACGGACGTTAAATTGTCATTAAGAAGGTAAAACATGAAATAACTGTAAATCAACTCTCTTCATTCCCGAAGGGCAATAACATTTTTCCAACGTTGCAGTTAAAACTGAAATTAGAAAGGCTTGCTGTGCACAAACCGCGATTACGGCACCATTGCCTTCCCCACATTCATCTTCATTCCCGAAGTGAAATTCCCAAATGCCTGTTTCAACAAGTTCTCGGATTTATGTGTTTAAAATTCTGTCAAATTGGCCTTTTGCATTTTTTGGCTTTTACTGGCTTCTCTAGGAATATGTGGCAGAATTTCTTCAAGATTTAGAAACATGATTTTTGCAAGTAGAAGTCAAAAATAGTGATATGCCAATTTGACAGGATTTTGACAATTTCTTTACTTACTTACTTGTTCCATCTCCATTACTGCTGCAGCAATCTGATGGGCTCCGGATCCATACCAACTTGATTAACCATTGCCCTCCACTGGTTTCTGTCTTGAGCCATGGTTTTGACCACATCATCCCACCGGTACCCAGCGTTTCTATATGGGGTCATGTGGGCCCATAGTTCCTTTTCCACTACCTGCCGCCATGACGTTGCCGGCCGACCGGGTGGTTTCCGCCAGTGACCCGGGATGGAGGAGAAGAACACCTTTCCCGGTGCCCGTAAGGGATCCATCCGCCCTAAGTGGCTCAGCCACCGGAGGCGGCCGCGTTGGAGATAGGCTGATAGTCGTTTGTGATTGTGGCATATGTTGTAGAGATCCGTATTTCGAATATTGTCTCGCCGCCTAATTCTTAGTATGGTGCGTAGGCAGGCGCGTTCGAAAACCTCCAGTTTCTGAAGGTCCGATTTTCGCACTACCCACGATTCGCTGGCATACAGTAGCACAGGCACAACCATAGCATCGAATACGCGCAGCTTCGTTTTTACGGAGATCTGCCGCCGGGACCAAAGGCATCTGTATAGTTGACGAAAAACAGCACTAGCCTTGGCCAGTCTAGCATCAGTTTCAGAACCCTGGTCACAGCCATTGGAGACAATGCTGCCCAGATAAGGAAAATTACGGACTCTTTCCACTGTTTCTTCGTTGACCGTCACGTTACCAGGGCCTACGGCAGATGTGACCGGAGGGACAACCTTGCATTTCCCAGCATTTAACAGAAGACCGACCAGTCGGCCATATCCATCGACCCGGTTGCACTGTTGCTGCAAACGATCTTCGGAGCTAGCTAGCAACACCAGATCATCTGCATATTCTAGATCAGCCAGCCACATATTTTCAGCCACCTCTACTCCGTCCCCATCTAGGACAGCCTGTTGCATCACCCACTCGATGGCCAGGAGGAACAGAAGAGGAGACAGAATATCTCCCTGTCGTACGCCGGTCGAGACTTTAAATTCATCCGTAAGTGAGCCATCGACGCGTACTTGACAAACTGATGTTTCATACATGATCATTCATTTTGATTCATCATTCATTTTGACAATTTCGCCTATGTTTAACACGTATAAAACCTGCCACTTATTCCTAATAGGAATAAGTGGCATTATTTTTTAAGCTTCAGAAACATGATTTTTGCAGGTAGAAGTCAAAAATAGTGAGATGCCAATTTGGCAGGATTTTGACAATTTCGCCTATGTTTAACACGTAAAACCTGCCACTTATTCCTAATAGGAATAAGTGGCATTATTTTTTTAAGCTTCAGAAACATGATTTTTGCAAGTAGAAGTCAAAAATAGTGATATGCCAATTTGACAGGATTTTGACAATTTCGCCTATGTTTAACACGTATAAAACCTGCCACTTATTCCTAATAGGAATAAGTGGCATTATTATTTTAAGCTTCAGAAACATGATTTTTGCAAGTAGAAGTCAAAAATAGTGAGATGCCAATTTGGCAGGATTTTGACAATTTCGCCTATGTTTAACACGTAAAACCTGCCACTTATTCCTAATAGCAAGAGTACATAATAACTAAGAGTGTGACAAGCGTCCCACTCTTAGTTATTAGGCTGCAGACATCATCTGCACAATAACGGCCTACCCCCCCCACAGCTGAGTACCTGGTGACCCCCCCCCACAACTGAGTACCAGGTACACACTTGTGCACCAGCTCTCTCTTGTTTGTTTACATGTTGACGCTCAAAAGTGGCCAGCTGTTGATGGAATGTTTTTTGGCTTCAACATGTAAACATACAAGCGAGTGCTTGTATACAATTGTGTACCTGGTACTCAGTTGTGAAGTCCTGCTCCCGAGTTGTGGGGGGGGGGAGTCAGCCGTTATTGTGCAGATGATATTTTTCGCTGGATAACTGAGAGCGTGACGCTTGTCACACTCTTAGTTATTATGTACTCTTGCTAATAGGAATAAGTGGCATTATTTTTTTAAGCTTCAGAAACATGATTTTTGCAAGTACAAGTCAAAAATAGTGAGATGCCAATTTGGCAGGATTTTGACAATTTCGCATATGTTTAACACGTAAAACCTGCCACTTATTTCTAATAGGAATAAGTGGCATTATTTTTTTAAGCTTCAGAAACATGATTTTTGTAAGTAGAAGTCAAAAATAGTGAGATGCCAATTTGGCAGGATTTTGACAATTTCGCCTATGTTTAACACGTAAAACCTGCCACTTATTCCTAATAGGAATAAGTGGCATTATTTTTTTAAGCTTCAGAAACATGATTTTTGTAAGTAGAAGTCAAAAATAGTGAGATGCCAATTTGGCAGGATTTTGACAATTTCGCCTATGTTTAACACGTAAAACCTGCCACTTATTCCTAATAGGAATAAGTGGCATTATTTTTTAAGCTTCAGAAAAATGCTTTTTGTAAGTAGAAGTCAAAAATAGTGAGATGCCAATTTGGCAGGATTTTGACAATTTCGCCTATGTTTAACACGTAAAACCTGCCACTTATTCCTAATAGGAATAAGTGGCATTATTTTTTAAGCTTCAGAAACATGATTTTTGTAAGTAGAAGTCAAAAATAGTGAGATGCCAATTTGGCAGGATTTTGACAATTTCGCCTATGTTTAACACATAAAACCTGCCACTTATTCTTAGTAGGAATAAGTGGCATGACTTTTCCATGTTTAGAATAACGGCAGTTGAAGCCAAAAAATGCAAAATGCCTATTTGGCAGAATTCTGACATTGTCGCCTAGTCGTCGCCTATTAACATAAATCTGACAAATTGTTGAAACAGGCATTTGCCCTTCGGGAATGAAGATGAGTGTGTGGAAGGCAATGGTGCCGTAGTCACTGTATGCGCTATGCAAGACTTTTTAACTTCGATCTAACTTCAACGTTAAATAAAGGTTCTTGCCCTTCGGGAATGAAGAGGGTCGATTCTTCACAGGCGGTCAAGTGGTAAACTTTGTCAATGGCAATGTTTATTGTCAATGTCAAATGGAAGGTGCCAGATAACGTTTAGATGCTAGAGACCATCAAATATTTACATGTTCTCCTTACCAAGATAAAATTTAATAGGTTACGACAACCTGTGTTTTTCAAAGAGCTCAGCCAGCTGCACAAATTCAAAAGTTGTGCAGGATGGCTGCACAAATATTATATGAGATGCCAGATAACGGATTTGGGCCCTTCCATCTTTGATTGACTTAAAGTTTGTGAAATCCTGCGAAATTGAAACATTCCTTCAAGCGGTATATATATATGCTCTGTATCATGAACAGAGAAACTACGAAGGGAGGACTGGCTTCTCTCAGTCTATGCGCAATCAGCGAAAAAATTTAAATTTATGTTGAATTTAAATTTCATTAAAATTGAGCTGCGAATTTGAAAAAATAGTCCACACATTTAAACATATAGATAGAATTCAATTTCATGATGGTTTTTGAGGAGACAGTAAAATTTCAACATTCCCCCTCCCACCCAACCCACCCCCCCACCCGATCACTGCAAAACAACTTTTGCCAGATATGCTGAACGCAAGAATCAATTTATTGCGCTTGCTTAATTGGATTGAATTCTTTTTAAAACATTAGGAAGGTAATAAAAACCCATACACACGTACCTTAAAGATAAGACTGATATAGTGAAAGGAGCGGAGAAAGGGCAAGAGAGCTGCAATGATCACCAGGGGCAGAAGACAGTAGCCAATTACGCCAAGACACTGGGAATAACTGACCTAAAAGCAAAATAAACAGGTCCAATTGGTTGGATGTCAAAAAAACAACGAAAAGTGGCAAAAAAATAAAACCAGCAGAAATTAAAAAAACTAGAATGCCACATAATATGTAGCTCATGTTGAGAAGAATCTAGAAAAGAAGTCAGCAGCAAAAGAGGGAGCTCGAACTTGAGAGTATAAGGAAAGCTTAGTTTGTTGATCTAATACTACTGCAATTGTACTAATTTTAAATCTGTTACTATAAGACGTACGTATTACAAGACATGTCCTTTCTGATCCTATGGATTTTCATGTTTTTCATTCATTCATTGGAAATTGAAAAGGGTATCTTTACCGCCCTCCCCCGAAAATGCCTTCCCCCGCGAAATCCCCCCTGGATCCATCCCTGAAGCGGAAAGTGATGACAAAGGGAAGGGACAAACTCTTACGCTATTTTTGTAAACATTTCGTTCATAGGAAGAATATACAGCTACCTCTCCGCCTAAAACACGGGCCAAGAAAAAGATGACGTAGGAACCGAAAAACCAGATCGTCATAATCCAGGACACAACCTACAAGAAAACAGCAAAATAAAAACGAATAACAAAAACCAAAATGCTAGAAGTTTGTAACAAGTGGTAAGAGAAAGTGGTACGCCTTGGGCGGTTCTTCGCTTCCTTAGTGGCAGTGGGCTTCTGGCTCGCCGTGTATAGGATTTGCCTGATCGACCACCTACGACGACGACGACGACGAAGAAAAACAAGAAGACACACACAGATTGACAACTGTTCAAATGTCTAAACAAAACAATCTTACCAACAGCATCTACCAACCAACTGTCTGTAATACTAATCTTAAAACAACTTGCCAAATAAAAATTCGTCAACCAGTTCAAAAAGTCCACCTTAAGTAAATTTAAAAAAGCCTCAAAAAGAACAAGCTCAGCGGACAAAGGACAAGTAATTTTTCTACCGTAACCCCCTCAAGATAGGTTTTCAGTACAACCAGCGTACCCGAACTTGACCATAGAGGGATAGTAAGGCATAGACTAGGACCACAAAGAGGGGTCCCCAGAAATCAGGACTATCCCTAACCAACTGAAGTTTCAGTCGAAAATAGGGCAACGGCAGGAGGACACAGCGAATCTTGTAGTAGATGTCGCGCAGATCAATGTCTAACTCTTCACTGAAATAAGCAAAGAAAAACACATTAAAATGAGTATAATATATGCTTTTAAAAATAAAAAATCAAAAATACAAAAATAAAAACATCAAAAATACTAAACAGAAATGGGTAAAAAGAGAAATAACACTTTACCATTTTCTTAAAGTACTAAATACTACAAGATTAGTACTGAAAATTTACTACAAGGCAACTGAATACTTTAAACAAATTTTAGCAAAAAAGACAATACAAAACGTATCTTTTCAGAAATTTCAGCAGTTTGAAAGAAACTTGATCAATAGCAAAAATCTGCAGCATAACAGCAAAAACATCCTCATAATATTATCAGGTTTAAACTAACCCGGTAGCCATTTTATTGCAACCCAGTTCCGCTAAATCCCCCAAAAATTAATATTCGCATTTAAAAAACGCAAAGATGTCATAAAAAACAAATATTATAAATAAACCAAAAAATTACAGCAGCGGCTTCTGTATTTCGTCATCGGCTTCGTCAACCTCCAGAAGCCAGCCGAATCCTTTCGAGTTGAGAAATCGGGCCGCCCCGGTACCGGAAAACTGTCTTCGACTACTGATTTCTGCCGCATGATCTCGATAGTAGGTTGGGAGGGGGGCGCCCCCACCCCCTCCCCCAGAACCACTCCCACCAATTGTACCAGTTAACTGAGTTGTACCTGGAAATAGAAGAAAGCTGAGGAATAAATAAAGAATAAAATAGAGTGTGTATATTAGTGATGCACCGGGGCTGGCCCCCCGGCTCCGGCCCCAGTGGTCAGGCCCGGGTGCCGACCGGGGCCAAAAATTAGCAAAATTTTGTAAATTTTTGACATTTTTTGACCAACATTTTGAATTTTTGAAAGTCAAAAAGTGTTACAAATCGTTTGTTTTCCCGCCGATATGAATGAAAACAACGATAGTGATAGTAACGTTTGTATGTCAAAAATTATTGCAAAATTTAAATTTTCAAGAAAAGTTTTGAAAATTTTCGATTTGAACCCCCAATTTCCAGGCCCCGGCCCCGGTAGTGGCGACCCCGGTGCATCTCTACTATATATCTCTACCTAGAATTATACGTAAATAAAGCTGAAAACTAAATAACAAGCAAAACGAAAATGGAGAATTTCATAACTACAAAATACCATTCATTCGTTGCTAAAGAAAGCACACTAGCTAAACTTTTACTTCTTGAAAGGGAAAAGATTCTCCATCGTTAACAACACAAGATGGACACTGTTTTGAAACAAACATGGGACTTACAGTCAACTTTCACAAAAATTTCGCAAATTTGATTTTTTTGTCCTACCCTCAGAACAAATTCTGAGTGCGTACTCATATAGACTACTTCACAAAATTTGCAGAACCTGAAGTCAGAATACCACCCCCCCCCTGGCTTTTTCCTAGGCCGCTAAAATTTCTAGAGGGGGAAATTTTTCAAATTTTACCCTCAAAAATTTATTTTTCCGGGCACCTTAGAGTTCTTGGGGTGAAGGCTCGAATCCTGGAGGGGGCGATTCTGGGGTAGGGGGGCGACCCAACTCTGGGGGGGACCGATTTCTGGGGAGGCCTCCACACCCCCCACCCCCCTGTAGGAAAATGCCAGCCCCCCCCAGTAAAATCCAAAGACTGCAGTAGATTCTAGTATCCATCCACCTAGTACCCCATAACCAGGGGCGTATCCAGGATTTTGAAAAGGAGGGGGTTTTGACTAAAGTTTTTTGAAAAGGAGGGGGTTTTGACAGAAATTTGCACTTTTTGTAATGGAGTGTTGATAAAATTTAACCCAAAAGGAGGGGGTTTCAACCCCCAAAAACCCCTCCCCTGGATACGCCCATGCCCATAACCAAAAGTGCGTGCGCGGTGTGGCTGATTGTACGTATTTCCTCCCGTTTTATTCCTCAGTCATGTTGGAGTCGGAAGCATCGGGTCCTAAAATTATGCTACCGAGCTTGTGGGTCACGTTATGCCATTTATTCCGGCTGCCCTTTTCTGGTCCTATTCCGGCTGTCCGCTTTGCTAAAACATGTACTGGACTTGAAACTAACACCCTCCCTACGCCGGCCACCACAGAATAAAAACAAAAAGAAAAAATTGGAAGTTATATATATATAATACCTGAAGTTTCCGGGAAGGAAACGAAGCTCATATCAGCGGCCGAAACACTGGGTTCTGAGACAGCGGTCGCTGATGGAAGAACCGGTTTTGTGGATCCGGAAGAATTCGGCGGCGGCTCAAACTGAGCCGAATAATTGCCGGAATCGGAAAAATCCAGGACCACATCCTTCGTCGACTCAAAAGTCTCCATTTCTTTTTTGCATAAAGTTAACAGGAAGCGAGGTGACTTCTAAACAGAAAGACACAGAAAAGAACGGTTGGCAAGTCTTCAAGTCAGCTGTCAAAATTAAGGTTTTTTCGGTCGCTCAGGGTCTATTAATCTAAACCTTGATTTTGTCGCATAATTACAAGTACGTATCTATATCGTTATATACATGGGCGCACGGGTGGAGATGGGGAGGGGTGACACCCCCCCCCGGGATTTTTGGAGGAGAAAGCGACATTGAGCTGTTTTCAGTGCATAAAACTAAAAATATCTAAAAAATTTCGCGCCTGTGGCCCTATTCTATCTCAATTTTTAGATTATTCATAATTTCAAAAACATTTCTCAACTTTTACTCAAATCTTTTCACAGACTTCCATCGCGCACAGATTTTTTCATAATTTCAAAAATTTCTCAACTCTCCGCCCCCCCCTCCCCAGCCCAGACCCCCCAGTGGGCAGATGACTATGCCCAAATCTTGTCACTTATGCTGCAGAAACACAGAACTCTTCGTTGAGGAAGCCACCCCGCCCCCCCTCCTTGACGTAAGAGCTTCTGGGGAAAGCAAAAACATTTTAGGCGTGACCCCCATTTTCAAAATACTTAGTGCACCCCTGGTTATACCTATAGATCTGATTTGTAGTACACTGTTGCATGTGGACGCGGCATAACATTGGTCAGGTCTTGCAAAAAGTGGGGTTACCCACCCAGGTGATTTAAATGGAAAAATAACACAGCCATAAAAGTTGGAAAAGTGCCTAGGAAATTGCTGAAACTTTTAAGTAAGGCTAAGCACTAATTTCCCATTCAAGAAATCTGGGTTGCATTGTTTCAATTGTTAGTCAAACAAAACAGTTAATTCAAAAATAAACAGAACACTATTGATATTGGTAAAATTTCCCCTTGGACAATCCAAAACGAGAGGGTTTGAAACCCCTCCCAACCGCTACCATATTTACGCCCATCCCCGTCGCTAAAAAAGGCCAAAAGAAAATTTGTTCCAATGGCGCTAAGTATCTCCACTCAAGTATTCGTTTACGTTCCTGTAAAGTGCGACATTTAAGTATCTGAGCTTACGGAAGCTTACGTTTCTGACATTCACTTCAGACCTAAAGTACTAAATTAATTGGTCAAATATCTAGGTTGGCACAAACTCAGCTAATTAACACATACACACCGGAAGTCAGCACTCCTAAAGGACGTGTTCTTCTAGGTCTTTTCCAAAAGAAAAGCAAACGGAATACAAATTTTAAGAAACTCGTCCAGCTTAACTCGCTCAACCCAGCTTAACTTCTCTGAAATGCCAACAAGATTCTACGCTTAAAGTGCAGAGTAAGTAGAGACCAGAGAATTCCAAAGGCATTCTAGGTTTAAAAAAATCAGTTTTTCTATGCCAAAACAGACGTTTTAGACCAAAAAATTAATAGAGAAGGGAAACAACCTCCCTCCCCTTACCAAGAATATCAAAATCCATTAGCAATAGCAGCAGTGATCCAGCGCTGAAGTTACACACCTTAGCAACCACGCCTACGACTAAGGTTTGACCTAATTTTCTGATTCTGAAAATGATTAGATTTTGAACTTTGACACTAAGTGCAAACTAAGTCCAAAAATAAACACCACGAAGCAGACACCTTGCAGAAGATAGATAGAAGAATAGTTTATTTAAAACAAAAGTGTTCTTAAAACATGACACATCAACACGAAAAGACAGAGTACGAACGAACCAAAGTACAGAATGCAAAATAATGCAAACATAGCAGCTGGTATAATATAAAAGAAAGTCACAATAATAACAATAGTGGGCGAACATTCAAAACACTTGGATCTTGAGAGAATAAAATATGCCCAAAATTTATGCGATTATTTATGTCTTAGTTTTCCTATGATTTACACTAAAGATTCCAATATAGAAGCTACCATTACTCTAAAACCCAGGTTTAGTATATCCCTTTACTTTCTAAACCGGGAATCCCCACCCCCCCCCTCCCGACCAACCTTCACCCAGGAATTTATCCCCTCCCCCGAACCATCCCCCTCTTTTCCAATCAAATTCCAGCTAAAAATTGGTAAATTTTGGTCAATTTCACAAAACATTCCTATTGACTCTTTCTCCCTTACGTTTCGAAGTCAAACTTTGACCTTAGCAACTGCACTGCAGGGCAGGTATTTTCCAGTAGCTTTTTACCTAAAATTCTGCTCAAAATTAATTCCCTTCACATAATTCCGTATCCCCAAAAAATCCCAGAAGTAAATATTATGACAGAAACCCAACCACCGTAGGTTCCCCACAAACACACAACAGCACACGATGCAAACAATAACGCAGGTAAGTATTTAATGTTCGTCCCAAAATCGAAAATTTATGTCAAATAATTTAAATGTGGGAATATTTTTTCAAATCAATTACGATTTGCTCTAACTAAATACTGCAAAAATCGACAAAACTGGTTTGTTAACATCTTCAGATACGAAAACTTAAAATCAACATCACGCATGCTCAGGCACAACACAACATAATTCGCCATAAAACAACAATAAAATAATACGTACGCAAACAGCATTAATAAAAACACAAATCACAGATAATAACAAACTCTAATTCAAAACTTCAAAACAATTTTACAGACATTTTACAGCCATGGCAAAATGGAAATAGTTACGATTCAATTCATACCTAGGTAGGTAGATTGAGGTGGGTTGGACCGACACAGGGGATAATTTATCTAAATTTTTTCCTAAATTTTGGAAAAGAAACTGATTCCAGCTACAATTCCAGTCAATATTGCTCGTCACTACACCAAAATATTAACATTTCTCCCAAAGTAGGTGTACATTAATAATATGTAAATTACATGATGTATGTAAAAGCAAACAAGCAAGCAGCCAGCTTTACACAAAACAACAAAACTTGTGCCATACAAAAAGGACAGCAAACGCAAAAATAACAGAAAGTTGTTAGATCAATAATGGCTGTTCAAAAGCAATTAAATTGATTTATTAATTTAAATTTATGAAATCATTGTAGCATACACATGGCTGACACTTCATATATTTATTAAGCTAATTAGCAACACAAAAATGTAAAGTACGCAATGTATGTATTCATTGAAAACCTAAATTGCAAAATTATACAGTGCTCCTCCCAAACCCAACGTTTTCTTTAAAATTTGGGGGGGTGGTCAAAAGGGGGAATAAATGGGCTAGAGGGGAGATAAATGGACTAGAAATGCTAAAAATACAGTATAAATGGCCTGTTTCCCACACTGCAACAACTAAACTAAATTAGTTTTGACACCAAAATAGACAATTTTTGACCAAAACATTCCGGCGACGCCAGAAAAATTTTGCAAGTTTGATCAAAATTTCTAAAAATTAGGCAGTTTCTTGGCACCTTAGGGGAGGGGAGGAACCCCCCGCATTGGGAGGGAATGGAATTGGGAGGACTTGAAACTGGGTAAGGAACCCCGACCCCCCCGGAAAAACCCTGATTATAAGGAAAAAGTAGGATAAAGATATTTATAAATACAAAGAATGCAATAAAAATGTACATAAGTACGAAACAAATGTACAATATGTACAGCGATGGACGACAAATAATAGCTATAAACATTGTTGTAGAACACGAACACACAAGGTGCAAGAAAAGTGTATCCAGAAAATATTGTTTGAAGTGCAAAGATAGAAGAAAACATAAGCTTACGATAATTATTGATTTCACAATGTTACGTGAAGATTAGTTCAGAAAAACATTTCAATTAAATCAATTATTTTTTCCACAGACTTGTTACATTGAGGAGCTCCCCATTAATACTTCCATTACAAGCAAAACGTAAAAAAAACGGGGAAGCGGGGAGGGGGACAAAAATTCAACAAACCACCGTCAAGGAGATATATATATATATATATATATATATATATATATATATATATATATATAGCGATCATAGTATAATATGAGTGAAAATGGTCGAATGACCGTGTAAAACAAGGCTGCGCAGAAGCTGCGCAGATTCCTGCGCAGATCCTGCGCAGATTATGTGCGCAAAAAATTGTACGTGTCGAGTTTAGTATGTGTGCGAAGTTTCATCCCCGTACCACTTTCCGTTAAAAAGTTACGCCAAAAATCGCTTACGAGAGTGATGTTTTTTTTTTTTTCCGGTTCTCCGCTTTGACGTCTGGTAAGGGGGTTTTGTAGCTTTAATAACAACAGATAGAAAAATTTTTGCCTATGAAAACCATATATATTCTTGGAGTACGCAACAAAAATAAGCCGATAGGCTAGTTTTTATGCCTCCCAGAGCCGGAAAAAATTTTTGACGGGGGGCCAAAGTCGGTCAAAACGCTAAAATGGCCAAAAAGTATGCTTCAATGTCACCTTAATAAGTCAGACTGGGCTATATATGGGGCAATACTGCCTATATGGCTAAATAGGACACATATCAGGGTCGTTCAATTGCTATATGATTTTCCTGCCGGGGGCGTAATTTTTGGGTACTGGCCTGCCAAAGTTGGTGAATTTTGGGTCCAACTTTGAACTTAGTTTTTTCGCTTATTTTGCGACCTGGAAGGCTCAAATCTTGTGTACAAAGGTTTTTGCGGACGGAGAATCGATTCCCGATATCAGTTTTTCTGCCCGACTGACCCAAGTTGCTGGGCTGGTTCCACTTTGCCGTCTGGAGGGTCATGTCGGCAACCGTTTCCTGGAGGTCCATACTAGGCTCTACTTGGCCTCTCAAAACTTTCTCTATAGGGGTTTTCTGGTGCGCCCAGCTCATTTCCGGTGTCCGTTTTGCCGTCCGACTTATCCATCTTGCTGGGCTGGTTCCACTTTGCCGTCTGGAGGGTCATGTCGGCAACCGTTTCCTGGAAGTCCATACTAGGCTCTACTTGGCCTCTCAAAACTTTCTCTATAGGGGTTTTCTGGTGCGCCCAGCTCATTTCCGGTGTCGGTTTTGCTGTACAACGCACCCATTTTGCTGGGCTGGCTCCACTTGACCGTCTGAGGTGTCAGGTCGGTAAGGGGTCAGGTGGTCCAAAATAAAATTTTTCAAAAGTGGTCAAATTTGGTACCAAATGAAAGCCCTAAGTGAGCTGAGCAACTTTTGTCATAGAACTGCATGCTCAAAGTGGCTGTAGAGTGCTGTGGTGGGGTGGGGTGGGGACTTAGGCGATTTTAGGTCAAAAATGAAATTTTTCAAAAGTGGTCAAATTTGGTTCCAAATGAAAGCCCTAAGCGAGCTGAGCGACTTTTGTCATAGAACTACATGCTCAAAGTGGCTGTAGACTGCTGTGGTGGGGTGGGGACGTAGGCGATTTTGGGTCAAATATGAAATTTTCCAAAAGTGGTCAAATTTGGTTCCAAATGAAAGCCCTAAGCGAGCTGAGCAACTTTTGTCATAGAACTGCATGCTCAAAGTGGCTGTAGAGTGCTGTGGTGGGGTGGGGTGGGGACTTAGGCGATTTTAGGTCAAAAATGAAATTTTTCAAAAGTGGTCAAATTTGGTTCCAAATGAAAGCCCTAAGCGAGCTGAGCGACTTTTGTCATAGAACTGCATGCTCAAAGTGGCTGTAGAGTGCTGTGGTGGGGTGGGGTGGGGACTTAGGCGATTTTAGGTCAAAAATGAAATTTTTCAAAAGTGGTCAAATTTGGTTCCAAATGAAAGCCCTAAGCGAGCTGAGCAACTTTTGTCATAGAACTGCATGCTCAAAGTGGCTGTAGAGTGCTGTGGTGGGGTGGGGTGGGGACTTAGGCGATTTTAGGTCAAAAATGAAATTTTTCAAAAGTGGTCAAATTTGGTTCCAAATGAAAGCCCTAAGCGAGCTGAGCGACTTTTGTCATAGAACTGCATGCTCAAAGTGGCTGTAGAGTGCTGTGGTGGGGTGGGGTGGGGACTTAGGCGATTTTCGGTCAAAAATGAAATTTTTCAAAAGTGGTCAAATTTGGTTGGTTGGTTGGTTCTTTTTTGCGCATACATATGTAAAAGAATGGAAAACAAGAACCAAAAATGCTCCTTCGTCGCATGTAAAATACATATGAGTACTCTCAGGCAGGTTGTACAAAAACGGAAACTAGCCTGTAAAATGCATATGAGTGGCGTTGAGGTTGTAAATTAAGGAAAACAAGTTGCAACGGCTTAACATATGAGCCTGTCCTACAACGAGGCTCATATTGGCGTCACAGTGCAGCCTTCTTAAAGATCATCAGGTCATCATATTAAGGAAAAAACGAATGAATAGACATAACATGTTAACATTGTGGCTTGAAAGAAATGGACAGAACGAAGTGAACTGCGACACCTCAAGTTGAACTGTACCTGCAAGCTGATGTTTCCCGAAACACCATGGCACCTACTATTTCCGGAAGCACTATAGTACAGTACACACCTACTGTATTCTCGGAACACTATGACACACACTACTCTCACATACGTAATGCTTTCCCCACATGGCTCTGAGTCAGAGCGCAAAGTGGCATGCCGTATAATGCGTATGCACAGTATAATGTCTTAGCGGCAAGATGTGTGAAGGACAATTTTGTAATGAAAAGCTTTATATACGTGCTATTTATATGAAGGTCAAATATCGACAAATTATATTCTGACATACGCCAATATGAGCCTCGTTGTAGGACAGGCTCATATGTTAAGCCGTTGCAACTTGTTTTCCTTAATTTACAACCTCAACGCCACTCATATGCATTTTACAGGCTAGTTTCCGTTTTTGTACAACCTGCCTGAGAGTACTCATATGTATTTTACATGCGACGAAGGAGCATTTTTGGTTCTTGTATATATATATATATATATAAATGTACCATTAAAAACTCTGAAAGCAGAACTGTTACGTAATTCACGTAACCTTTTTCTAGAAGCCTTAATACTAAAAATTCCAATCTGCACAATTTTCACAAACCCAATTTTGTAGTCAAAGTGCACAAAGTAATGCTTTAAGCTTCAGAATCTTTTGAAACACATTTTACCAAAACCATTGAAAACCGGATTAAATTTTCCCGGCATTTTTTCACGACACCAAGGTTGTGTTCCCCCCCCCAATCCATAGACCATAAACAACTACGTATACATATAAAATGAACTACACATACGTAACGTACGCATACGTATGATTTATATTATGAAAGGTCGGTTTAATTAATTAGTTAATTAATTAATTAATCATTAAGAATATTTGGGACGTATGAGAAGAGAGCCGGCGGCGTAGGAGACACTGGAATCGGACATGGAACGACACTGATTGGACTGAGAGTAGTGGAGAAAGCGGAAGTCCGCACGATGATTGTTCATCTGACGAAAATGTTCCGCTGCCTAAACAGCACAAACAAACAAACAAACAAACAAAAACAAACAAAAATAAACAATTTGAAAAAACTCTAAATCCCTACTGTAGAACCCGAGGCTATTCTACTGGGGGTACACTTAAACACCCCGCCCCCGCCCCCCCCCGCCCTAAAAGTAGGTGCCCTTTTGTTTGCCACATTTTTGCCCTGTAGAAATCGCTCAAGAAGGTCAGATTGATTTACTCTAATTCGTACTCGAAAGTAATTTGCCATTTCTTCTTCTCCCTATTCCGGGCCCACCGTGCATGGTCGGTCTTCAGCAATGTACAGAATCGCCAAACCAGCACAAGTCTTCGCAAGTTGTGACCAGGACATCCGGAAAGACCAGGATATAGAAGTACTGGGACCATGCCAGCAATTTTACGAGATGCCACAAAATGCGACTGCCAACATTTTTAGCATATTTTTGGAAAATTTTCAGAAAATTTATGCCCCCACCCAATGTCTTGCCCTCGAGGAGATCCCCTTCCCAAAAACATTTCTAATATGTAGCTCAGATAACTGCAATAATGATCTGCAACTTTCCCCAAGTAATTTTGAGAAAAATATTTTCAAAAATTTAGAAAAAACAAATTAATCCAACACCCTTCCTTCCACCCAACCCAAGCCTAATGATTATGAAAAAATTTTCTTGGTACGGCAGGCCCGCACCCCGGATTTTTAAAAGGGGGGGGTCCAAGAGAAAACGCAAGGGGGGTCTGGGGGGCGGAGCCCCCCAGAAGTTGAAGAATTTTTGCATTTTTGCCCAAAAAACAGTACATTGGACGTTTATTTCTTGCAAAAAGTAAATTATCGCGCCGAAGGCGCGAAAATTTTTTAAAAATTGCTATTTTTGCCATAAAAATAGCAAAAATTTTCCATTTTGTCATCCCAAAGGGGGGGGGTCTAGACCCCTTGAACCCCCCCTGGGTGCGGCCTTGTGGTACGGTATATATGTACGTACCTGTAGCAAGACACAGATAGGATATCGTCCGCAGATGGTGTTACTGGTCCGCTTGAGATAGTCATTGAACGCCAACGGATCCAAACTTTCAATTATACGCATGCCCTAGAATAAATAATAAAGCACATACATACACAAACATAAAATGTATTACACATATAAAGATAACAGATACAAAACAAACAAAACAAAAACAGGATCTACACAATAAATTGGCAGTAAAAATGAGTAAATCAGAGGAGGACGGACTTTCTGAAAACGAAAGAAAAATAAAAAATGGAAAGGAAAGAAAATAAATCTGATGCACTTAATCAGTTAGGTTGAGACAGCCAAGATAATACATGTATATGCCCCCCAAACATCCTTCATAGGCAGAAATCTCTAATAGAAGTCTTGACGTGAAGCGAAGGGAAACGTATAGCAACTCCAGAAAATAGCTCATAGCCCCCCTCAAACCACTGCACCTTTTCAATGAAGCCCTTCCTACCTTTACTTGTCGGGTTGTTCAAAGTTTTAGGGGAAGGGGGGGGGCAATTTTTGGAAAATTTTCACGTTTACGTGTGTGCACAACTGGACAAACATTAATACAAAAATGACTAAATGTTAGGTGTTTTTAAGCTGAAAGCTGTAAAAAATCCTTTATCGGGATAAGCCGGAAAAGATTTTTGGAAATTCTAGCTCAAAATGGTTTAGTTTGACAATTTTTGGGATAACGAGGGGAGGTCGGAACATACTTATGGAAGCTTTTCTGGAAGAGGACCTCTTCCAATGGAGGGCCCTCCTCCCAGAATCTTGGTCACAAAAACTCCCATTTGGAGAGGACAGAAATCGTTTAAAATATTCTAAAAATTAAAAAAATTAAAATCTTACTTACTTCGCGATCCATCTTTTCAATGCTTTGATGAATTTCTCCACAACCACGATCATAGGGTGAAAAGTGAAATCGCTGACCTAAAAAAACCAAAAAAGTATATACGTACACCAATAACAATGGCAAGGGAAACAGCAAAAATCCAATAAAATTAGTTACAATACCCAGAAAAACATCCCTTCGACGTCTACGAAAAAATCAGACAAGAATTTATTGAAGATGTCAGAGAGTAAAAGTAAGTATATTCTAATAGAAAAGATCGGATTGTCGGCTGATATATACATTACAATATTAATTTAGCAACTCTTAGGACATCTGTAGCGCTGCCGACTAGGCTTTGAGACTCCTTCTGACAGCATGATTGAGTTGTTTTTGACCAACCTGACACATACATGGCTAGTTTCCCAGGTAACACACTTTGGCTCCACAATATTTGGGTGATGATCATCACATTGTGATATCTAATTGCTGGGCTTATTCTAGGGATTTTGTTCTTGGGGGGCTTCTTGTGGGGGGGGACAAAAATCAGAAATTTGGGAGGAGGGCACTAAAAAATATGCTAAAAATAGCGCTATTGTTCTAGCATGAACCGAAAAAGTACGTTTTTATCGCAAAAATAATCTGATTTAGTGTTGAAAAGGGGAAAGAAGTAAAAAAAGCCCTGGCGAAGCCAGAAAATGTTTGAAAATTTGGCCTTCTGAGCGTTTTTTTCAGGGCAAAATTTAGTACTAAATGGGGGGGCGATTCTAAGGGGGGAGGGTGTTAAGGGGGGCCCCACCCCCACTAGAATAAACCCACTATTGCATTACCACAACCACTAGCGTAGATACGGGGGGGGCGGGGGGGGGGCGGCCGCCCTCCCCGAAATAATGGCTTTGCCCCCCCCTGAAAAATTGGGCAAAAGAAAAATTTTACGCCCGCGCGCAGCGCGGGCGTTTGACTTTATTGGAAACATGCACAAATAGTACATTAATGCTTCAAATTAGCTCAACATTGATGCATTTTCTATACCATTAAAAAATTTTCGCGCCTCCGGCGCGAATTTTGTTTATGTATTTAGATTATCAAAATTATTATTTTTCATAAGCATGTTAGCAAATGTCTGTATAAATAATTGCTTTGCAGTTTTGTTATATATCTGCGTTATTCCCAACATCATCAGCCTTGGCATAATTGGTTGATATGATCAGAAATACGCAGTTCATTATGGGAGCATCTTAATAGTTTGAGTTTTCAGACAAGACAGTAAATGTAGAAAATAGCAAATAATGGTACAAAATGTTGTTAGACAATTGATAAATCATTGTAAAGAATTAAATGTTTCAATAGCGTTTAATGGCGAAATTTAAAAAATTTTCAACTTCTGGGGGGCTCTGCCCCCCAGACCCCCCGTTTGGGGGTTAGGGTTTCGTTTTCAGTTGTAACAAGTCGAAAACATGAACCAAAGAAGACTTGAATTAATATGACAACTTGCGGTATAATACGCAGCGTATGTGTACACAGTTATTACGCAAAAAAGAAAATTTTACCCCCCCCCCCTCAAAAGTCCTCGGTCAAAACCGCCCCCCCTGAAAATTTTTTGTACCTACGCTGCTGACCACAACACCCTCCCTCCCCAAATTATCATGAAAACCCGCCGACACGCACCCCAGTGACAGAAATCGGATGAGATCACAAACAGATTCCTAGGATCAGCCAGATATCGAGCCAGAATCTTCCCATACTGAGCCTGACGGGAGGGAGTCAGGCTGCCCACCAAAATCGGGACAATACGAAAATCGTCCATACGACTAGAAGACAGAAAAAAGAAAACACATGACCACAGGAGTAATAGAAATTCTGGAGGATAATCTAATAACCACTGGCGGCGGATCCAGGATTTCATGACCGGGGAGGGGGGGGTGGTATCCAGGTAGCAACATATTTACGAACTATTTTGACACTGATTTTTTAGGCAAAATTAGTGTTTTGCAGCAAAATTTACGTACTTTCGCCGCACTGCCTGCCCTCCCCCCGGGATCTGTTCCTGCTAACAGCGGAACTTATATGGTAGCAGCACTGTATTAGTATATATTAAAAATACGTACAATTGCAGAAAGTGTTTAAGGGCATGGGTTTAGTTACGTATAATATTGGCGTTCGGCGCTTAGGCTTAGGCTTAGGCTTATTAAAAGTAAGCACATTTACACTACGAAAAAATTGGACACTCCAGGGAAGAAGGGGATCCCCATTTTTTCAGAAAAATTATTTACATTTTTGCCATGGTTGAATACCAAACTGAAAAACTACGGTTCCAAAATTCTAATTCGGGGTGAAACTAACAGAGAAGCTCCATGATGAATATAGCAAGAAAACTATTTTTACTGAAAGAAAATAGAGATTTTCTATTACTGTAAGCCCAGACAGGAGCTCTAGGGAATAGTTAACCACGGGTAAGAGCGCTCACAGCGCCCATAGGCTCTCTCCTGTTTTGGACTAAGACTTTGCCTTAGTGACTGCAGGCAGGCGTTTTTCAAAATTTCTTTATGCAAGCACGAGGGGGCCATTTGTAGCTTGAGTACGTACATACCTTTCCATCACCTTGGCAATATAAGGCAAATGCATCTCAATGCTATGTTCGTTCTCGTCCACCTGGAGAGACATGGGCTCAAACATGTCTGTGGCAAGCAGCTCATGGGTTACTGCAAAAAAATTGAAAAAACTGAAAAATGTGTTAAACACAAACT
>JASAND010022926.1:0-19561 GCA_030248195.1 Trissonchulus latispiculum
GCCCCATGGTTCTGTCCGAACTTGGCCTTCACCCCGGTCCACATCGCCTCGTATTTGACCGATTTCTTCCACTGGTCCACCTTCTCCGCCTTGTCCTCGATCTTCCCACCAATGGACTTCGCCCCCTTCGCAAATTTCGCCGCCAAAATTTGCTTAGCCGCCTTTTCGTCCTCCATAAAGGCCGCCTTGCGCCAGTAGTAGTAGTGTTCATTCGTCTGGAAAATCTTCCCGTCCAGTTCAAAAGGGGCCACGTGATGGTTGCTGAACACGTACTGGCTCGTGAAAAAGGGACCACGTGGGTTCCGTAGGTCTCCGCGTACCGGACCCTTTTAGCCGCGAAAATTCCCGTCCAGTCCGTTTCCGGTTCCGGATCCAGGTGCAGAGGGCCTAGAGATTTGTCCGCCGCATCTTCGCCCAGAGAGTCCGGGTTCTCGGGGTCCCCATCCGACAAAAGGTCCACGACCTCCCCAGAGGGCGTCCGTTTCCGGGACTCCGCCCTTCCCAGGGTTTCCATGCCGTCTAGCTCGGGGTCACCGTCGCCGTCGCTGTCCGTTCCCACGTGCGCTCCCTCCGGGATGGTTGGGTTCCGTGCCGTTTCCCATCTCCTTCCCGGCTTCGTCCCTCGGTTGGGCCCGGGTTTGGGGATGGCCTCCTCGTTGTCGCAGTCCCGCTTGTAATGGCCTTCGCGAAAGCACCTCAGGCACCATTTTCCCAAATTAGGGTACCAAATCTGAACCCTCTGTGGGACCCCCGTTCCCTCGGGAGTATAGGGGGCATAACCCGGGATTTGCCGCATATTCTCCACTCTGATGAGAACCGACCGGCCGCCGTCCCGAATTGGAGTCTTCCGCCCAGAAGGGGTTTTGTGGTAGGTCCACCTGAAAGGGCCCGCAACCTCAAACCCCAGAGACCTAATCCACCTCGTCACGTGGGCATCCGAGTCCGTAATTGGCAAATCGTACAGGAAGATGGGCCGAATGTGGAGTTTCCGCCGCTCCTCCTCCCTGGGTATCTCCAAGGGGGTGAGGATCTGTCCCATTATCACGCCATCCGTGACCGCCTTGTCCCGCTGCCGCTTCTCCCCGTAGACCAGTTTCAGGTGGAATTTGCCGGCCCTCCGCACGAAGCTGGGCAAAGCCGCCTCCTCGTTGCTATCGACTAAAAGTTCGATCAGTTTGTTGGTCGCATCGTCCGAATAATCGTCCGGGATAGGTAAATACCCAGTCCTTTCCAAAAGTTCCATTTTGACGTTTTCCGCTTGGTCCGTGGTAATGCTGATTTGACCATTTTCCTCCGTTCCCGAGGGATCCCCGAAGGACCAGGGTCACCCATGGCTCCCAAGAGAGGGAAGGGTCTGTGGCGTAAGAGATCCAACAGACCCTGTTAAATCCTAATTGAAATTCTACCAAATCTGGTGGTATTTCAATGTAGGATTTACAAAAAAAGAAGCAAGTCACCGGATGTGAGAGAATCCAAATGACTGCTTTAAATCGCTTGTTTTTCGCAACACAGCACGATCAGAGCGAATTGCTCGGAAGCGATACGTCGAAATCAGCACCACCTATCCTTTTCAAAAATTGTGACTGCGACAATTAAAATTTTCTTTTGGTGTTTGGTTTTGGGGCAGTGGCCCCCGACAACTCCAAGTGTGCGCCCATGCTCTTGATCCAGAAGCTTTTATTCAATTATGTCACCAAAACCAGAAGCAAACCGACACAGAAAATCGACTACAACGACAAGAATTCACAAGAACATCAAACACTGCAGGGTATTTTTTACCGGGGGGTGGGGGCCCCCCGAAATTGACTTCCCCCGCGAAAATACCTTCCCCCCGTGATTTTTGCTTCCCCCCCGGGAATTTTTTGGGTACCCAAATTTTCGCCAAAAAATAGGCAAATTTTCAAGAATTTTCCGGCGTCGCCGGAGATTGTTTCGTAAAAATGGCTATTCTCAGCTTAAACCCAGGCATTTTTTAGAGCGCTTAGTGTTTCTACACGCAAAATATATACGCCAAAAATTACCGTTTTTAGGCTCATTTTTGCAAAAAATCCCCCCGAAAATTTCTCCCCCCCCCCCGAAAAAAATCCCTAAAATATACCCTGCACTGTTTAAAAATAATGCTTTTAACATGATAAACAATCAATTTTTCATACTACCAGATGCAACTATTGCCACTTTTAGAGGAAAAAACCGATAGCCAAATTGCTGCCTACGTATAACGAAGCAACCGTTAACGAAAACGAAATGAAACGAAAAGCAGCAAGACAGCTTCGCTTCTACTGCGGCAAAACAATTCGTAGGTAATAAACAAGTTGTGTACTGCTAGCTGTACCAGACAGAAGCGACGACATTTTACACACGGCTGAGTATAGTAACGCAAGCCTCAAGCAACGGAGAAGAAACTAAACTGCAGGCCACACAAAGAGCTAACGGACAGGATACAGGGACAGAACTCAAGACGACTTGCCTGACCAAAAAGACACGAACAGGATCCTCAGCCTTTCCGTTTCCTCCATCAGTCTGACTTAATTCCACAACACCCGGAGCGACGGGGCGACCCGAAATTAAACCACCGTCCGGAAAATCCGAAGCAACCGGAAGCGGAGGCATATCGACAAGTCTACCTGTAAGAGGACTCGCAGTCTGCGGAATATTGTTGGCTACTTGCCTTACAATAGTGGTCAACTCTCCGGACTGCGCATACAGTGAGCCATCCAAAGTACCATCCTCCAAGTCATACAGCCTCACGGCTCCGTCATTGCAGCCACAGGCCAGCACGGGCCCGTCATCGTCGAGACTGGTGGAGATGTCCAGGCAAAGCACACGACAGGCGCCTGAGTCACCGCTGGCACCTGGACTACCCAACACCACCGGCCCGACAGAGCTGGCGGCTGAAGATTCGTCATCTGCCTCTTCAAAACTAAAACAAACAACCAGACAGTACATACATATACAGTCAATTCCTTGCTTCCTTCCTCCTTCCATCAATGAGTCAACCTACAGAACCATGAGCGTTCTAAAAGTGGCGATGTTATCGCCCTACCTACCTGGTGCAAAACCACATTAGGCTATTCGCATTGCAATTTGTTGCTGGCTGCATTAGGCATAACAATGTGCTGGTCGGTCATCAGTCGAAATGAGAAATGTTAGTCTGGAAACCGGCCCCGTAAGGTTGGTGAAAACTCAACCAAGCCGCGTTTTAGTCTCAAAACTTAACAAATATTGACAAACAAACTTACAAACTTAGCAAACAAACAAACAAACAAACAAACAAACAGACGGCGTCTCCTTCTTTTTAAAAAATGTTCCGCCGGCCTCTGCATTGGCAGCAGCAACCTTTGCACCAAGGTTAGACTACCTAATAAGTGCTGTTCAATGATATTATATACATATATATACATCATTTCTCAATTTTACGCAACCTCAAAATACTAAATCACTTGCCTGGAGTTGGAAATACTGGTGTGAAAGGCATTCCCATCGCGGGAAGATTGACTAGAAAAGTGATGTCTAATATCGTCCGTCGAGAATTCAAACTGTTTCAGTTCTCCATCAAGACTATAAATTATGGTATTGTCTCTCACACAGAGTCCCAATACATCAGGCTTGCTACAGCGAAAACGTCTCAGGACTTCAGTAGACTTCATGCTCGAGATCTAAAACTTACACTAGAGCCTGAATTATGAACACGCGCATAAACACAACGACTATCAAATGGGCAGTCAACTGAACAGAGGTACACATACACTGTCAATTGTGATAATAATATATTTTCCGAACAAATCAGGTTCATACTGACAAAACTATCTCAAAATTATCATTAAAGTAGTGTCTAATTTCAATCGCTACATCTACTAATATAGCCACAAATTCTCAAAAACAATCTAGAAACTACATAGATAGGTACCAGTATTGATCCATCACTACCACCAGTGATAACAACATTTTGCTGACTGAGGTAGACCAGAGATGTAATGGATTTGTAGTGAGGTCGATAGGAGAGAATGCATGGATTATTGCCAAATTGCCATAGGTTATTTCTAAAAATTGTACAAAAAAGCTATATGAAATATCTGACAAAACTGATTTAGCAGTTTTTAACGGCAGCACAACTATTCATGAGCCATGTTCGACCTTATACTATTTCAATTCTAATTCCTTTTTCCAATTTGAAGTTCATTCCTTCATTCCTTGTCCAATTCCAATATTATTTCCTTAAGCAGACAGTTTACGATTACAAAGCTAGAATGCTTAAGTTTTCCGCCCTTTCCCAGACTGGTTGGTAAGGTCAGCTGCCAAGTTTGCAAAAGGTCAAACAGCCGACCTGTGAGTTTGGCCGGCTTGTTGACCTAAGGTGTCCAATGCTTGTACGGAAATAATGTAGCTGTCAAAAAACGCAACAAGAAGCCATTGTTAAAGAATGAACTAGACTTATGGCCTCCATTAGAGAAACTAGTGAGCCAAGGGGCTATAGAGTTTAGTTGTTGGAAACTCTGCAACGCCACTCCGATAAGACGCTCTCCGAGAATGTGTCTGAAGACATACAGCACCGTCTACGCTACCTTATGTGCAAAGCGTTCGGTCTAAGACACGGGCAGGGCACAAATTACTAAGACCCAGAGGAAGGACCCGAGAAAGGCGCACTTGTGGGAGGAGGGGGGGAGCCTCCCCCAGGAATATGGAAGAATTTGTTGTCAGCGTAGAGCGACAAATATTTAAAAAAAGGTCAGTGTTAGATTTATGCAATTTTTACATAATTTACGCTTGTTTTATTTTTAAGCCGTTCCCAAAAAAGTTTTAATGTTTTCCAAATTAAAACTTATTCAACTTCTAGGGGTGGGGGCTCCGCCCTCCTGCTACCCCCAAAATTGTTTGAAATCCGCCCCACCCCATCTCAAAAGCCTCCTATGTGCGCCATTATAAAGAAGGTGTGCTCTATAGAGCAGGTAAAATTTTCGTAATTGCTTACACGGCTTTAACGAAGAAGACCGGCTTCTTTGAGGTTGGGTCTGATTCGTAGTCTTCCAGCTTCAACCTGGCCAGCGCTAAGCCATCTCTGCGAACAAATTTAAGGTAAGGTTCCAGAAGGGCGCACTGAACAATATCGGGATCCCGCTGAGCTAATATACTGGAATTCGCGCAGAGGAATTGCTGATATTGCATCTTCTTGAGATCTACCTTAAACATATATACATACGTACAACAACGAAAGCTAATGATTACTCGCTGTGTCCCGTAAAAATGATATAAAAGATGGTCGACTGTGATTAGACATAAGTAAGAAAAGTTGGTTGCAAATGCCTCAATGGCAAGGATTTTTGCCATCACAAGTATGTTTTTCTACCATAGATATAATTTCCAAAGATTCCCCATACTATTTTGCCTAAACAAAATAGCATAAAATTCTTTTAGTATTTGATTGAATGCACATACCCCAGTCCACTCCTTTTGCAACTCTTCTATACTTACAGAATAGTGTCCGTAACGTGTCATGTCAGCCAAAGTTTGTGCCAAACCACAGTTTCGTATCTGCTGTCCAACAAAGCCAAGGTCCAAAAAGACTCTCGAAAATTCATCTCCCATCTGTCCACTTTTGGACAAATGACGACCCACATACCAATGAATGTACTTATCATCAGGATAATTCACATAGGAATTATACAGTCTCGTATATGATTCCAACAGCGATTTATGCAAAGCCTAAAGTATGTAAATACAAGTAGGAAAAATGCTCCTTGCAGTCGCATGAAAAAGTTAATATGAGCTATGATGGCCAACATTTAAGCGTGTCAAGGACAAGACTTAAAATGTTTAATATGAGCCAGCATCTAAATATGTAGAGGACAAGATGTAAACGTCTAACATGAGCCGCTACGTTTCTCTTGGGCTCATATTGACGCTCACTTTGGTTACGCCTGTGGTACGTGTCCTATAAACAGACATTATTAAACCTAGCCAGCAAAGACTGAATATTAATACTGGCGTATACGTTTAGCAAAAATCAGAATTGCCAGATTTTTCAACTTCACTTCAAAAAATGTGTTTGTTTTACGACGCTGCTTCAGATCTCACTATACGTATGTACATGTATATAAATTATTAACAAAAGCAATCAATATAAACCTGAATAAGGAAATAAAAATTAGAACTGTCACAGACGATATATACTTACCTAGTGAGATTTCATCCAGCCTTACCATTCTTGCATCTGCAAACCATCCTAACCTTTTGACTATCTGAAGAAAGCCTTTGTATCTACAAAATATATTAGCCATTTCATTTGCGTCAATATGAGCCCAAGAGAAACGTAGCGGCTCATGTTAGACGTTTACATCTTGTCCTCTACATATTTAGATGCTGGCTCATATTAAACATTTTAAGTCTTGTCCTTGACACGCTTAAATGTTGGCCATCATAGCTCATATTAACTTTTTCATGCGACTGCAAGGAGCATTTTTCCTACTTGTCCTATTTCATTTTTGGTATTGTATCAGAGTGTGATACCATCCATAATGGGTGGGTTTTAACTTATATATAGCAAGCCTGAAGGATTTTGTATTGTTACCTCCACTCCAGCTATATATATAATGAAACAATCTTTGCCACATTCATTTTAGCTAAAGATATAATGAAACAATCTTGGCCGCATTCATTTTAGAGGTTGACAATTTTTCGCGTTTTTGAACTTACACGCTTGACAACACACGAATGTACCCTCTCTGCAGAGCGATGGAACCACTTTTCGTGGGTGCTATAATGACAAAAGTTGATCGCCTTGCCAAGGGCTTTCATTTGATACCAAACTTGACCACTTATGAAGACTTTCATTTTTGACCCACACCGGACCCACCGTGGGTGGCACCCGCCCACAGGACGATGGAGCCACTTTTCGGGTGTGGCATAATGACAAAAGTTGATCGCCTCGCCAAGGGCTTTCATTTGATACCAAACTTGACCACTTTTGAAGACTTTCATTTTTGACTCACACCGGATCCACTGTGGGTGGGGCACCCGCCCACAGGTCCGTGAGGGCACTTTTAGTGGGCGGCATAATGACAAAAGTTGATCGCCTTGCCAAGGGCTTTCATTTGATACCAAACTTGACCACTTTTGAAGACTTTCATTTTTGACCCACACCGGACCCACTGTGGGTGGGGCACCCGCCGACAGATCGGTGGGGCCACTTTTTTGGAGGTGGTATAATGACAAAAGTTGACCGCCTCGCCAAGGGCTTTCATTTGATACCAAACTTGACCACTTTTGAATAATTTCATTTTTGACCCACACCGGACCCACTGTGGGTGGGGCACCCGCCCACAGGTCCGTGAGCGCACTTTTTGTGGGTGGCATAATGACAAAAGTTGATCGCCTTGCCAAGGGCTTTCATTTGATACCAAACTTGACCACTTTTGAAGACTTTCATTTTTGACCCACACGGGACCCACTGTGGGTGGGGCACCCGCCCATAGGTCCGTGAGGGCACTTTTTGTGGGTGGCATAATGACAAAAGTTGATCGCCTCGCCAAGGGCTTTCATTTGATACCAAACATGACCACTTTTGAAGACTTTCATTTTTAACCCACACCGGACCCACCGTGGGTGGGGCACCCGCCCACAGGACGATGGAGCCACTTTTCGGGTGTTACATAATGACAAAAGTTGATCGCCTCGCCAAGGGCTTTCATTTGATACCAAACATGACCAATTTTGAAGACTTTCATTTTTGACACACACCGGACCCACTGTGGGTGGGGCACCCGCCCACAGGACGATGGAGCCACTTTTCGGGTGTGGCATAATGACAAAAGTTGATCGCCTTGCCAAGGGCTTTCATTTGATACCAAACATGACCACTTTTGAAGACTTTCATTTTTGACCCACACCGGACCCACCGTGGGTGGGGCACCCGCCCACAGGACGATGGAGCCACTTTTCAGGTGTGGCATAATGACAAAAGTTGATCGCCTCGCCAAGGGCTTTCATTTGATACCAAACATGACCACTTTTGAAGACTTTCATTTTTGAGCCACAGCTGACCCACTGTGGGTGGGGCACCCGCCCACAGGACGATGGAGCCACTTTTCGGGTGTGGCATAATGACAAAAGTTGATCGCCTCGCCAAGGGCTTTCATTTGATACCAAACATGACCACTTATGAAGACTTTCATTTTTGAGCCACAGCTGACCCACTGTGGGTGGGGCACCCGCCCACAGGGCGATGGAGCCACTTTTCGGGCGTGGCATAATGACAAAAGTTGATCGCCTCGCCAAGGGCTTTCATTTGATACCAAACATGACCACTTTTGAAGACTTTCATTTTTGAGCCACACCGGAGCCACTGTGGGTGGGCGCTGTGGGTCAGAGGTCACATCCGTCGGTTTCGGCAGTATGCCCATCGTGTTCAGCGACCCCGATTTACTATATATGGGTACCACCCCGAGGCCGAAAAACGCTGTTTTTGCCCGTTTTTAGACTATTTTCAAATTTTCGGACTTAGAAATTTTTCAGCTTGAAGGTGTCCAAAAACGCTATTTTTTCCATTTTTGACCATCTATAAAAATCGAACCAGATCGAAATTCGGGAAAAAAACATAAACTTGCTAAATGCCATTGCCTATATAATCAAAAAATAGTATAGAAAAATTTTTCCTATGGGCCGTTTGAAAAATCGAGTTAACAGAAAAATGGAAAAAATCATGCTGAATACAGAGAAAAAAAAACCCCACTTTCAAACCCGTAAGAGAAAGTCGATTTTTTCAAAGTTCATTTTTTCCGGGCAAGTTTGGTATCATTCGAAAGCTCTTGGCCTGGAGATTTCAAAAATGTAAATATTAGCTCTTAATTCCTTCCCGTTAATTAGTTATGCCTAATTAGCACTTTTCCAAACCCGCAAAGTGCCTTTATAGCTCATATTATGGGGGGCTCTCCGAGCTCCCCCATGATAGCTTTCATGAAGCTAAATGTAACAGTTATTGTATAACTCATATCTATTTTTTGAACTGAAGATCAGTTCCTACATATAGATGAGAGCACGCTCTGACGTGCAGCGTGCTACAAATTATTTGTAGCACGCTGCAGCGTGCTACAAATAATTTGTAGCACGGAGATTACGTAATATCAGTATGTGATCTTATCTCGATAAAAATTAAAATTTTGCATTTTAACGGATTTTAATCACGATGTGCTTATTTTTGGAACTAAAACTAGATAAATATAGTCGGGGAACCTATCTCAGTAAAATTAATATTTTATTTATTTTGAAGGTTTTAACAGTGGTGACGAAGGTTCTGTGCCTTATTCGTTATACAAGTACTTTGTAGCACGGATTTGCATTCACAGTTTTGTAAATTCATCGGGCGGGAAGCCCTCGTGCGCGACACTCGTGCGCTTCGCGCACTCGTGTCGCACACTCGGAGCTTCCCGCACGATGAACGTACATATCTGTGAATGCACTAAAAGCCGTGCTACAAAGTATACTTGGAACCGCTTCAGTGGAAAATCCGATGACACGAACCCCATCAAATGGAGATCCCCTCAGATGCCCTTGGCAGACGTATGGTTAAAAGCGCTAAATGCATTCTAATTTTGCGCGAAGTGGCTGATCGTCGCCTACTGTTTTATCTTCAGTCGTGTCGGAGCTGGATACCTGTAGTCCATAGACTATGGAGTAGAGCGGGGTGAACCTCTTCTATAGACCGATTCCGGGATTAACTTTGTGGTCTGTCTTGCGAAGACGTGTGCTGAGCGTGGAGGTGAAGGCTCCTCCCATAGATACGCTAAGGAAGAAGAACAAACTAAATGCTATACTAAGTCAGAATTTTTAAAAGTTTGAAAATACCGTGTGAAAATTGTGGATTGCGAATTCGCTTCTCGGTAAAATTAACACACATACAAAACTCCAGCTCACAATTAATATGAGCACAACGCCAAGCTAACCTTCAGTTCCTGCTCTTTCCAGCTTTCCTTGAGATAGTAATGAAGGAGGGTTTGCATCCAGTAGCTTTCAGATTTCTCTTGAATTCGTTCAATTTCCACCAAATGATATTCGCTCAGTTTCTGCATTATGTCCTCCACTGATTCCGGTTCTAAGCGCCAATAAACGCTCAAAACCTAGAAATAAAAACCATTAAAACTAAAATTATTCCGGCCTTTGAGCGTTGCTTCCTTCTTCTTCTTCTTCTTCGGTGGCGGCCGGCGGACGAATCCATATGGGGAGTCTCCTCCTCCAAGTCCAGCACACGTCTTAGCAATGGGGTCAGAAGGGGAAGCCCAAAAGAGGACCAATATAGGGACTGCCGGAATAAATGGCATATTGGACCCACAAGCTCGGTAGCATAATTTAAGCACCAGGAGGTTTGCAACTCCAACATGACTAAGGATAAATTATTCATGCCCCGCGAAGGTAGAATCCATTTGGTCAGGTCAGGCGCCCCAGGGAGCACGTAGAAGGATAATCGCCAACTGCATCGACCACAGCAAGTAGGAAATCTCCAACCGGACGCGGATTCTTCTGCCCCCCTACTTCAGCAATAACAGGTTAAATTTGAAATTTGGCAAAAAGTCGACAGGTGACCATGCCTGTGCCGTTTTCGACCTATTACAATTTGCAGCCCCCAGCCTACCCCAGTTTTTACCAATATTAGGCTCCGATAGGGGCAAACAGTGGCTAAATTGCGAGGGTTTTGATGTTCCAGTTAGTGTGCTAGAGCACTTTTTGTCAAGAGATAACCTTTATCTTTAGGCTTGAAATGTTAGCTAACTGCAGTAAAAATGGGGTCAAAAAATTTTTTGTAGCTAGCTACAGTAAAAATGGGGTCAAAAAATTTTTTTTGTCTCCGATTTTGTCGAAAAGTTGCTAATGGGGTTATTTGACCAGCTGAACCCGAATATGAAAATATGAAATTTTCTGATATGACGCTTCTTTCTATCAAAATGCACTTTTAGTTATCTTTAACGTTTTTGGAGCAATCGACACCTATAGAAAAAAGACTAGCTAGCTTTTCCAACATCTAAAAATCTTTTAGTGAAATTTGTAGCCCACCCCTTAACCCGGGGTCCGACGTTGATAACAGGCTGATAACATGAATTTTTTGCAGGTGGTGTAGTGGCAATTTCAGTTCTTTAATACAAAAGCGTACAAACCAATTAAAGTGTCATTTACTTGAGACGGAATTCTGGCTCCCAAAGAAAAGACAGCCAACTGTCGCAACTTTTCCTTCAAATCCTGAGGGAGTTGCTCCACACTCACGTCGGCAATCTGACGAAAGTTTCGATACGGATAAGCGACCACTGCTTCTACGTCGTACAACTTTTCACGACAAGTTACCCACCTGAGCAAAACAAATGTGGAAACATATTAAAAGAAAAAACCGCCTAACATTGCAGGTAACAATGGGTTTGTTCACAAAAAGTACTTAAACGGCTTAACTTAAACGAAGTGGTTTTTGTGAAACCAATTTCTACTTAAACGACTTAAACGACTTAAACGACTTAAGGGGGGGGGGTCCACCATGAAAAAATTTGTAGTCACGGATTTCGCTTATTTTTACACATAATGTAGCCACACATGTTGTGCGTACCAAGTTTAAATATTGAGTTGTTTCATCCATGTCTCCGCGAGTTATGAGCTATCAACTGCTTGCAATTGCAATAATGGGCGAAACGAGGGTACCGCTTGAGACTAAAGCAATTTTCCTTAAACAGTCTTCGATTTTGGAGCTTCAATGGGGTGTACATTTGAAAATCGATCTAAAGAATTAATTTTGTCCCAGTGTTGGCAGGCTAAACGTGATTTCATGCCTTTTTAACGACTTTTAGGGAGCATCAAAGCCAATGTTGAGGTTAGATCACAAAACCCTTTAACAGCAATTAACTTCAATTTGGTGCATTTGCGGACCATAGCCCAAGAAGAAAAAATGTTCCCCGCATTAAGGGCTTTCGATTGATGTCAAATTTGTCATGTTTTGATAAATTTGAAAAAATCGATATTTTTGCTATATGGGTGCCAGTCCGACAGATTGGGATGCAGTGACCACGTTGGGCTACTTAGCAGGAATAATTGTAGTCAACAGTGAACTGCAGCGACCAGAAATAACGTAAAACGAGATATTTTGGCATTTGGTAGCTGGTAATTGCAATGGACTCACTTAATAGGCAAAAAATCGAAAAAATTCAAAATTTTGGTAAAAAACCAAATTTTTAGTGTCAAAAAATCTCGATACTGGGCAAAGATTATAGGCATCATTTGGTATCGTTAGAAACGTCTATTTATATACTTTGATTTGTTGGAATTAGATTTTTGATTTAGGCCTTTGAATTTTTGTAATCCTTGCTCAAAGTTACAACCCCCCAGTTTCCACTAACGAAAAACGCAGTCAGCAGGTTTCAAAAATTATTTTAAAAAATTCAAAGGCCTAAATCAAAAATCTAATTCCAACAAATCAAAGTGTATAAATAGACGTTTCTAACGATACCAAATTATGCTGATAATCTTTGCCCAGTTTCGAGATTTTTTGACACTAGTAAAAAAATTGAAACTTTTCCAGTTTCCTATGTTTAACACATGAGATCTCAACTTTGAAGTGAAATTACTCATTAACCGTAAAAGATCCGACTTTAATTTCAAAAACTCGTTAAAATATACCAATCGGAGAACAAAATATGTGAAAACGAGCAAAATCGGAGATGGTCGAAAAATCGGCCAAAAATGGACCCCCCCCCCTTAACTTAGGTCGTTTAAGTAGACCCCCTTTCACAAAAAACCAGCTACTTAAACTTTAAGTAAAGTGGCGTTTCACAAATACAGGTCTACTTAAGCATTCAGCGACTTAAACTTTAAGCCGCTTAAGTAGAACTGCTTTCATAAAAACTACTTAGTTTAAGTAGTTTAAGTAGGCCGCTTAAACGCAGTTCAAAATCAGCCAGTTTTAAGCCGCGTTATTTACGGAGCTTAAACGACTTAAAACGAAAGCATGCACGTTTGAATAGCCATTTTAAAAGTTTCATAACTTACGCAATTTTGAGAGTTGAAAAGTCGTTCTTATATCGTTCGAAAGCTCTGAACGTGTAGATTATCGCTAACATACCAAAACAACTGTATCTGTTTTTGAAAAAGTCTAAAAATGATGTGACACTTCAGCTATTGACTTGAGATAACGACTGTTCTGGAGATTTTCAATTTAAATTAGTAGTTTTTCCATTGATAGTTAACACTTTTCATGCTTTTAACTTTAAATAAGTAATTTTCCATTGGTTAGGGGAAACTAAGTCAGAACATTTGGGCATATAATTCTTTTACAACAATATATTACATCAAATACCTATAGATTATCACATGTTATCACAAACCAGCTTGTAAATTTCAGCACTAGTGCTTGCATGAATGTTTTCTGCAGCTGAAAAGAATTGGTCGCTATGTAATATAGTGCTTGCTAAAGTTAAAAAAATAAATTTGATTTAGGCTACATGCGACGTTTGGACACGACAACATGTAAAATTAGCAATTAATCGTGAAATATTATATATTGTGACGTCCGAAAGCGAAATACATATCACAAGGGCACCTTTCAAAATGAAGTTGCCGAACCGCTGTCAGAAATTTCAAAAGCTGCTAGACGTGGTACAACTTTGCATCTTCGAGTATATATAGTTTTAGGTATCTAAACCTGGGTTTTACATACTAACTAACTCACCGATGACCGATGTAAGGAATTCTAGCCACGCTCGCCTCAGTCTCATAGCAAGCAGGCAAAGAAAAAGTATAAACCTGAGGAAAAGTTATTATTTTATCTTATTTAATCCAGCAAGTGAACCCAATTTATCTTAGTTCGAGTGTCAAATCTAAAATTAAATTATTTCTATACAATTTATAAAATTGAATCTTTAAATTTTGATGAATATTTGGATTGAAAATTTCTCTAAATCATTAAGAAAATCAAAGCAGAAAACATAAGAAAATAATTTATCTAGCTGCAGTATCACTATGGTTTGGACTACAGCAAACAGTTAAGGATGGGTGAAATTCGTTTCATAAATAGCCTACTTTAGTCTGCTCCTTAAGAAGATAAACAGGAAGATTCAAATTTAGTTTCATAAAAAGTCGGCTTAAACGACTTAACTTAAGCTACTTAACTTAAACTACTTAAAAATTGGTTTCATAAATAAATGACTTAAACTACTTAAACTACTTAAATTAAGTAGCTTAAGTTAAGCCGTTTAAGCCATTAAGCTGTTTAAGTAGTTTAAGTAGTTTAAGCCGTTTATTTATGAAACGAATTTTTTAAGAAGTTTAAGTAGTTTAAGTTAAGTCGTTTAAGTTAAGTAGTTTAAGTTTTTTGTGAACATACCCAATGATGCAAAGAGGATGCAAGGGTTGTGTAGGTTTAAATATGACGATTACCGACCTTTCCAATGTATTTCTACATTCAGCGAAACAAGACAAGTGCGTATAACGATAACCTCGAAGTGTTGGCTTATTTTTAGGCAATTTTTATAAGGAGGGGGGTTATGGGACCCCTGTCCATGAGGGTCTCCGAAAATAAAGAGCATAGTTTTGAAAAATGTTTTGCAAATTTTACGTTTTTGTGTAAAAACTGCAAAGAATAGCTAAAATGACTGTTTTATAGTGCTAAAATATAGCTTAACAAAAAATCCTTCAAAAACCCGGCGAAGCTGGAAAATGTATGAAAATCTAGGATAAAGGGTTGTGGGGGGAAAGTCAGAATTTATGGGGAAATTTCGTGGAGGGGACTCGCCGATTGGGGGAGTGCGAGGATGTAGCCGATTGAGGGTCCACCCTAGCCCCTTAAAAATAAGCAAATACCTCTGTGGATGCTCTTTAACTATGGACGCAACCATGGAGATCATATGAGGATGGCCACAAGAAATAGCATGAATTTGTTTGGCCTCTTTCGGAAGATCAGACACAACTCTGCCCAAAGCCTTGGAAAAATAGTCCAAGCTTTCACTCTCCGAATAACCAGTAAGCTGAAGCTAAAAAATCAATAAAAATAATTTCCATAAGATACCTAAAAAGCTTATTGCGAAAAGAATAGAAAGACGTCGTGAATTGGATTTCAAGTTGAGTTTTCAACATTTTCATGTTGCTTCCACGGTGCCAAGAATAAAAGTATTTCATGCAATCCTATAGTTGATGTATGTATTAATTAAGACTGTTTTAGAGAATTCCCAAAATTTGTTCAGAAAACATCGAAAATTTTCAAAAAATTCCATCATTTCAAAACTTTTACAGATGACATTTCAAAAATTGGAAAACATATTGGAAAACTCGACAAACGGTTTTCGAATAGTGCCGGAGAAAGAAAAACCCATTTCGTCCAATAGCTTTTTCTTGTGCTAGCTTATCACTGCTAGATACTAGATAGGAATGTAAATATGAATAGGATATTGATGAGTTTTTAGAATTTACAGTCCTAATCACTGAAGTTGCTCCCTCTCCCCACCCACCTTGAAAGAGGATCCCTCCATCACTTTGGTTACACTGGAGTCTGGTGTTGTTATCAGGGTCCTGCAACCAAAGTTCAGACTTCGCGCCAAAGATTCCGAGGGCACATCATCTAGCACTAGTAGACAGCGTGGAAAGCGTTCGAGCAGAAGACTGCGAATACAGCCTGAAACAGGCAAATTGTTCAATGTGAGCATAGTGCTGCAGGTAAAAATAAGAGAACGGCTATGAATACGTGATCTTATGCAAAAAGGATGTACATTGATGTGCGCAGATCTCTTCATGCCAAATCTTGTTCATAATTTTAATGGCACAGTATATTTTTTACAACAAAGTAGAGGACTGTTTCAAGACCTGCGGGCTGCATATCTTCCCAGAAATGAGTATCCATAGTGTATCAAAAAACCCAGACCACAAATGAAATATGGATTTAGAATAGCGTAAGCCTCATCGTAGTTCGAAGTTAGTAAACTCAGTCCATACAACATTTTCTAACAACCCAACTACTGAGGTTACAAGGTAAGCGGCTGTATGTACTGGTGTAAAAGCTTAAAACAAAGTGTAAAGCCTTTTGTTAAAGCCGCAACCTTTACCATCTAATCGCTTAACTTGGCCTCATACGCACGTAGAAATCGAAAAAAATGTCAAAAATAAGCATACAAACTCCTACGTGCCTGAAATAATAACACCTCTTATGAAAGCGACGCCTTACGCACTTATTACTGGATCCGTCTGTGTGTATCTGGACGATTCGTGACGACTCTGAATACGCACACAGATCTGCTCAGCGATGGCATTCAGAATGCTCAGAAGAACACCACTGTCCCAGGTCCGGTCAGGTCCCAAACCCCGGTTTGGTCCGGATTTTTTGGATGCCAGAGTTTCATGCACCAACCGGCCTATGCGTATCCAAATCACATCATTAAAGATTCCTCTGTCGCCTAGAAGTCGTTCATCGTAGAGGGCGTGAGCGGCCAGAATACTTTTACCAATGCCATGCATACCATGAACTACAACCACGCCACTCGGGTGCTTATTTAATTGAATTAGAAGATCCCTGAAAAAGAAAACATAAATTGTCAAATCAGCCAGTAGAATGCAAACTAAATTAAACAAACCAAACCAACAAACCGTAGAAGGAAGGAAACATATTCCATTTGAAATTGGGGGGGTGGGGCCACTTTTCGGGCTCCTCCCACTAGACTTCTCCCCCCCCCTCGGCCCCACCCCCACTTTTTTGGGCTTCCACCCCCCCACTCACTATAAAGTGCCCAGAAAATGCCAAATTTTAAGGATTATTGGTGAAAATTTTCAAGTTTTACGGCTTCGCCGGAATGTTTTCGTAACAATCGTCAATTTTTCAGCACTTTTTAGCATAGTTAAAGCAGTATATGTAGAAAACAGGCTACTTTTACTGTATTTTTGGCATTTTTGACCATTTTATTTCCTCCACTTTTCGACCCGCCCCACTCTCCCCATCCCAATTTATTTGCCTAAAATAAAACCAGCAACTTTCGATTTTCTCTCCCTTTGCTAAATTTCGATGCCATCGGTTGCATACGTACACATTTTCCCATGACTACTGGGCTTTGTCTAGGCGAAAAAAGTGGGGGGATCCAAAGTGGTCTAAAACTGGCAAAAATGCAGTAAAAATAGCCTGTTTTCTGCATATACTGCTATAACTATGCTTAAAAGTGCTGAAAAATCCAGTTTGATTACCAAAATAGACGATTTTTGACCACAAAATTCCGGCGAAGCCGGAAAATTTTTGAAAATTTTGACCAAACATCCTTAAAATTTGGCATTTTCTGGGCACCTTATAGTGAGTGAGGGTGGAAAACCCAAAAAAGTGGGGTGGGGCCGAGTGGGGGGGGGGGGGATGGGTCGAGTGGGGGGGGGCGCGCCCCGCCGCCCCCCCCCCACTAAAAAAGCCCGGGACTAATTCAAAAGATCATTCACACTAAAAATTTTATATATATACATCAATGCAAAAATCAATCATTCAATCGATTACCGCAACTCCGCCAACGATAGTCTTTCCACCAGCTGAGCTGGCAATGGCGGTACGCCGCCTTTCTTATGAATATCCGACAAAGTTCTGACTCTGAACGGGCCAGAGGAAGTCTCCGCGGGCACAGCCACTTCTTTTCCTGGATCCCTACTACCCGAAACCTGAGGTACAGTATGGGACGGATGATACTCATTCAAACAGTCCTTTAAATAGGAAATGCCGACGCTTTCAAAGGATGACAGCACGTCTCGAAAAGGATCCAAATTATAGCAACGCCTTGGAATGGCTTCCAGCACATACTGGATACGCAGAAGAGGATTAGTCTAAAACAACAACAAGAAACACTTTTACGTACTACGTTATGCATGTATCATTTGTACACATCAAGACATCAAACAATTCCTAAATGGAAAACTCCATTAAAAACTATATTGTATACCATACGAAATTAGTCTAATTAGAGTTAGCAAGCTGTCGTGGCAATTAGTTTAGACTGTAGTCAGCCAGATCTACTACTGTTCAATAATACACAAGCCCCTTTTGTATAGTAACTGCGTATAGCTGATTCCCAAATTCTACCCAATTTTCTCTTTGTTAGACACAGTATCACAATATTTTGAAATATCTCCGAAGTTGAATCAGAAACGCGTACACTGAACCAAGGAATCACGTTTACAGTACTTGGAGGGATCTTATGATAGTTTAATAAAGAATAATTTCACAAAAAACGAATGAGCTGGCCCTGATCATCTAGGCGGACACGTTTATGTCTTATACTCTGGCTCAAATTATTGCTGAAAACAAACTGCAACTTGCCTCATCCCGCACATAGTCCTTATCATATTCATTTAGGATACGGGCCTGAGTTAGTCCGGAAATTACGTGACGAGGTTCAAAATCCCTAAAAATTAGGCCCTCCACGCGTTTCAGGGCAGTTCTACTGTCTTCGTCCATTTTAATTTGCTCAGCTCGCAGCATCCGGAGGGATGAACTGGGCAAATGCTGCTGTAAAACTACTTCTTGTCTTTCAAGGTCCAATGGTCCCGCAGCATTTCTAGGAGACAAACTCAGGGCGCCAACACCTGTTTCTAGTTCACCCATTAGAGGAGGAGTGACGGAGGTAACAAAATTGTCAATCGTTTTGCCAACGCAACTACAGCAACCACACGACAAATCCAAATTACGCAATTAAGTAAGTAGGTCACATTTTCAATGCATATCTGAAACAGTGAAAAACAAGCATGAAAATGTTACCAGCTATTTGTCTAGGCGGATACCGAATTCCTTAACTTATGAGAAAGTGATCACCAAATTGAGACTAGTTTAATAACCGTACACTTTACCTTGTTGTGGCTATGTATGTAGAGAGAGCAGAGTACACAGTAATTCATTGATTCCAGTATATATATATGCCCTTAAATAACGACCCAGCAGCTCTGAATGTCAACTAATAATGCTAATAATGTGAGTTTGAGTAGGCAAAATTATTGTGTAAGTTATTTGACTTTAAACAGGCTTAGACTGACCGTCAGAACCTCAATGAGGTTCTCTTTATATAGTTACATCGATCACGTGGATAAGCACTATCCTAGCATGTGGAAATCACATGTTGACAATAACAATGATGAAAGCACTAGTGACCTACGTTCCTACTGACGTCATTATCCTCGAGTCCAGATTGCAACCCAGCTCGGGTTTTGCGTACGCATCCATAATGGAATTTAAAATGGCGTATAATAATCCTTATTAATGCGATTTGATAATTAATATTTTCGAACGTTTTCATTATGACTTTTACTGCAATTCACAAAAATTTTCCAGCTTCTGGGGGGCCAGATCCCCGCGTACGTATACCTCTAAAAATTTCAGTACATATATATGTTCAATTGTCATAACTTTACGTTATTAGTGATCCGAAAAAAAATCTGAAAAAAGCTGATAAAACTAGGGTAGATGCTAAAAATTTTTGAATGTGCTCCCCCCCCCGAAATTTTTTTCTGGCTACACCACTGCTTCTGATCACGGTTTTTTTTGCATAAAATACCGGGAATTTATGCAGTCGAGCTTAAAAATACGCAGGCAAAACCA
>JASAND010022927.1:0-25356 GCA_030248195.1 Trissonchulus latispiculum
TCAGCTTGTCCTAGACCAACAAGGACGGGAGGCCCATCGTGAAAAAACTGTATATTACGGCTTTCGCTCATTTTCACACATAATCTAGCCACATATGTCGCACATATCAAGTTAAAGCTTTAGGTTGTTTAGTAAGTTACGAGCCATTCATCAATATCAGCAATGACGAAGATGCTGCAGCAAACTCAAGCAAGTTTTTGCATATTAACGTCAACTGTTTCACCTGATTTAGCGATTTTTGTATAAATGCTATTAATAAAAGCATTTTCGTACCGTTTCAAACCGCTTGAGCTTAATCAGAAGCATTGTTAACGGATTTTTGGGGAAACAGGGCCACTGGCACCTGATGTCTTGAAATGTTTAACAGTGGATAATTAGAAATAAAAGCATTTCCGAGCCATAGTTCTATGAGAAGAATTCATCCCTGCACTGAGAGCTTTCGATTGACATATAATATGCCATGTTTTGAAAAATTTGAGAAATCGCTGTTTTGTGAAATTCGAGGTCCCGTACCCGTTTCGCGCGCTGAGAAATATTGAACACAGCGGTCAGCATACTTTATGCTGCAAATAGATCCAAACGCATGAATACACAAGTTGGAATGTAAAAGAGGCAGTTTTGGACCATCCGGATGTCGTAATTTAGTCAAGTTTTCAAAAAACCCGTACCGTTTAAAATTTGCTAAAAATTCACATTTTTGCTCCAAAAAATCTCGATACTGGTGAGAGTAACAAAGAAACAATTGCGATCATTGGAACTGCCTATTTAAATACTATGGAACCTTGGAATTCGAATTTTTATTTAGGCCTTTGAATTAGAGCAGTATACAGTTCTTTTCGACGACCCTACTTTTCATCCACAGGAAACGTTGGATTTTGGCTATTTTCCGGTTCAAATAAAACAATTTTTAAAATTTTTTAGAGGCCTAAATCAAAATTCTGCTTCCAAGATACCGCAGTTCATGATCATTGCTGCAACTTAAATTCAAAATTATGCAGATTCATCACCGTTCATCGGGATTTATTTGGCGCAAGAATAAAATCACCACTTTTTCCATGTCCTATGCATAAACACCCCAACTTTGAGGTCAAATACTCAACAACCATAAATACTTTAATTTCAAAAACTCGTTAAAATATTTCGCTCAAACAACAAACTATGTAAAACTGAACGAAATCGGAGATGGTCAAAAAACGGCCAAAAATGGACCCCCCTTAATCAATCTAGTCCAGAACTGCAAGCCTAAAGACGTCAGCACTGCTGGTCGTTGGAAGTGACAATTTGCTCCAGAAAAACTTGCTTGCTCGTGTTTGCTGCAGCTGACCATTTCACGCAAACGGACAAATTACTTAAAACAGCAACTGTGACCGCATTCGATGCGATGAGAAACACAAAGTGCGAACAGAAACAGAAAGTACAAATAATAAAATATCATTTTTTGGATCAAAGAAAATCTCCATGCGAAAAAATTGCTAACTTCGGTTGCCTATTTCCGGATATAAAAGTAACTTGATGGGTTAACTTGCACATCGAATAGAAACCCCTTGGCTTGCTACTTTGGTTGATTTAAACTATTTTGCTTTAACTTGTTGCTAAAACTTTTCATTTAAAAAATCCATCAAACATTTTACCTATTTTGGTTAATTTTTACTATCTAAACTTCTTAACAACGAGTTACAGCAAAAGACTAATGAATTACAAAGCCAGTTTACCAGATTCCATTTTTCTTAATTCCATTTTGAATACATAGCAGGAGACAAGACAACCTAAAAGTTTTTAGCTCTGATGTTGGTACTAGGTTTAAAGAAGCATAATCGAGAATGGACACACAGACACAAATGGACAAGGAAGGGGGAATTCCCCCACCTCAGCGATGTCGTCAAAAAGATTTCAAAATTGCTGTCAGAAGTAGTGAGAAATCTGGCTTCAAGGGGTTTTGCAGAAAGCTCCCGACTAACATTCCGAAACATTGTCTTTTTTGCGGCCGAATGTTTTACTGAAAGGTCAGTTGTTTTGCTAAAACACTATAAGAGCAAGTTTCACTAAAATGCGCTGTTTCCGGTTAAAAACTGCAAAATTTGCTAAAAATTTGCTAAATTTGGCCTCCTGACTCGATCAAAATTGCTTTAGTCGAGTGGTCCCTAAATTTATTCACGCAAGTCTCAGTGAAATTTGCTGGCACTGGTTTGGTCCGTTCTGTGATACAGCATTTGGTTGTACTGCGCTTCAACATTAGCTAAAGATGCAAGTTTGCCAAGGTGTATACCTAAGCCTAGCATGAGTTAACAGAAACAGAATCTGAAGCGTACTTCATATTAATGTTCTGTGATTCCGGACCCTAAATCCAACTTTACAGCAAAAGCGGCGGCAAAACGTTTGGTTTGCCTCGGTCACTCTCGGCGAAATCAAAATGTTGCTATAACTTAAATTCAGCTTGGTATTTGGTCAAAGTATTAAGAGGCGAGGGATTCAAACCAGACCATGCCCTAAAGCTGGTGTCCACACATTTGCTGAGAGGCCTTCGTTTTCGCGATAGAAGCAGAAGTTGATAGCCTCAAATGGAAGCTTATATATATATACCGAGCCAACGAAATGCTAACTGTCGATTCTTGTTGAGCGACTGCGATAACTCCTGTATAAAACTTGTCACTAAAATCGAAGACACAGAGTTTTGCTTTCTTTCCCCTTGAAAAATTAAAATTTTAAAAATTGTAAGTTTTAATTTTTTGGAAATCGATCAGAAATATGTGTCCACAATCATCCTTGCATTAATTTCAACGAAATGCTAAGGTTACGCAATATCTACGTACATTTATGCTCCTGCCTCGGTACCGCCTTCATATTAAAAATTTTCTGGAAAATATTCCAGTCCAGACTTAGCAACTGGTGTGCAATTAAAAATTTTGATCAATTTTCCTGAAAAATTAAGAAATTTTGGTAAAGAATTCTGGAGAACCAGAAACGTTTTTAGAATTTCGGAGCGGAAACCGAATTTTTGCGGCAATCTCTGCTTACCCCTTGCCCAATTTTTTCTTCCCTCTCGCCCTTGATGTCTGTAGGGCATGTACATTCTCCGGGCTGGGGGGGGGCTTGCCCCCATAGTCCCCGTGTTAATCTATGGTTGAAAAGGTAAATTTTAGAGTTTGAAGAAATCGAAGTTAGAATGGAAAATACTTTCTTTGAACCAGCTTTTAATTGTATGTATTTTGATAAACCTACCAGTGACAAACATTATGTGTACGACGGTTATTCGTCTGTTGTATTTATTATAATTTTAAATGTAACATTTTAAAATATAAATTGGATCATTTCATTCCATAACAATTTAAGTTTATTTTATATGGTTACGTTTTAACTATTAATATCTAAACATGGATAACCTAATATCCAGTGTATGCTTTATAATAGATACAAAAGACCGAATAATTGTGCTACACCTAATGTTTGTCACTCAGGTTTATCATGATACAAAAAATTAGAATCTGGGTCAAAGAAAGTATTTTCAATTCTAATTTCAATTTTTTTCAAACTCTATTTAAACCTTAGATTAAAACGGGGACTATGGGGAGTCCAAGCCCTCTCCCAGTCCGGACAATGCACAGCCTACAGCAATCAGGGGCGATGGGTAAGGAAAAACTGGGCAAGGGGTAAACAGAAATGGCCGGAAAAATTAGGATTCGCAGCAAAATTCCAAAAAATTTCCGGCTTCGCTCTTTTTGCCAAAATTTCTTAATTTTGCAGCAAAAATAATAAAAATTTTCAATTTTTTTGAAAGTTGATAATTCTCTTGCAAATTTATTAAAAATTGCTACTATTGACGTTAATTTATGCTTATGGTACAAGCCCCTTTGAAAATTTAAGTTCAGGTGGTCCAAGCCCTCTCAAAACTGTTTGTGACAAGCCCCCCAAGGATCCGACCCCGATTTAAACAACATAATTGTTTGGATAAGGAAATGCTGAATTGGTTATATTTAATTCTCGTTGTCAAAAACATGATTTTTGATTTGGCCGTGACGGGGCCGTGTTCTATGTACACCCCCGAGATTCGGATAGGACAGATGCAAGTGAAAATTAATTTAGTAGTAGTAATAGAGTCATTATGTTTCCGAACAGCAACCAACAGTGATCGAAGAACACATGGAAACCAGTTCTGGAGTCAGGGCACACTTCGTTATGTGGGTGAACGTGGAGGTCACTTTATGTTCTAGATGTAAACCGCTAGCGAGCCGGCACGCCACGGCACACGATCTGAGTGCAGTCTATTGTGGCCTTTCCACACTCTATTTTATAAATTCTTTGGAGCAAATGTAACAACTGTTTGAGCTGGAAATTGGCTGGTGTAGGTAGAATTTCCTTTTGTGTCAGGAATTTTGGGAGAGAAGTTGTTAATTGATTAGAAAATCATAACTCCCGTCCCGACAATATCGATAACTAAAATAGTTTAAGTCACTGCATGCCGATTGATAGTTTGTGTAGGATGAGGCAAGACTAACAAGATATTGGTATGCTGGAGTCTCACACTATCAGATATTCTGCTAAATCATTAGCTCACTTTGGTAGAGCCGAATTCGCTTGGATCTGGATGTTGTGCTAATAGCGTGGCCATTAGCCTAGAAATATTGGGTGGGTTTTATAATTAATTGAGCTATGATAATCCATATTAAATTCCAGATACTGTAGAAAGTCTCCTGAGATTGCAATTAAGATGTCTACAAAAGTTTGAGTTGTTCATAAAGTTTTAGTATTTTATTAGATGTTCGAAAGATTTCTGGGGCTCCTGATAATTCCAGCTCTGGGGCAGTCTGGATTTCTGTAAATCTGGCCAGTCACATGATAAATGAGGATTGAGGAAATGTTGAAGTTTTGCAATCTACTGCAACTCTGCCTACAATACAAAGGCTGAGCTGTCCTGGGCCTTGTTTTAATTATCAGAAGTCAAATTTGACCGATACGTATTCCTTTTTAGAATAGGAAAGCGTTACATGAAATGTAGAATTAATGATACCCGGAAATTTAATTAGGCTGCTTGTTGGATTTTAGAGTTACTGCGAATGAGGTGGGAATGGATCTGATATGTTTGGTTTCCGAATCTAGTTTAAGTGTAATCACCAATGTTTTGTACACCAGTTTGCATGCATTTATGCCTTTCATAAACACCGGTTTCCTAGAAACGGCCATAGAAATTAGAAAAAATCTAGTGATAGCGCAGGTCCTGTCGAAATAGTACTAATTTGATAGGACGTTTCATGATGGACAGTGGTATTCGAACGTCAAGACTAATTTTAGCACTTTCTAATTGGAGCAGTTTTTGTAGTTGGTGCAACCTACATCGATTACAAGCAGTGGATTCACTTTTTAATTCGGTGGAGGTATTGCGAGTGAGAACGTGAATAACGTGAGAGACGCACCTCAATAGCTTCACCCGGTGGCAACCACCTTTAACTCTGTTTAAACTGTAGACAATCGGGAGAAAGAATGCAAAATCTGCTAGAACTGCATTTTAAACTCCAGATTTGACTTGATCCTCCACTTGTAGTGAGTACGAAACCACTTGGCTATTGAACTGAGTTTCAACTGGAGCAGTTAATCACTGCTTCATTATAATTTTAACTGTTGTTACACAAAACAGCATAGTTGATTTCTGAGTTTAAAGACAAATAATAATGAGATTTTAACCAGCAACAGGTTGAAACTTGAAATGACTTCAAGGAAATTCAAATCCTAATTTTCAACTCACATAAAATCCTACCACATAGCTTCATTAGATTTCTTAAAAACGGGGGAAATTTCATTTCACTGAAATCTAATTATTAGTTAAATATACCTTAGTTGTAAGTTCATCATAGCAATCTCAGTTCATACTAAGCCTCGAGTCGCAAATTTACGTAATTGGACTTTTAAGATTCTCCTAGGATCTTGTTACTTGGACTGCAACGTGGGATTCGCCCCTCAGCCTGCGCATTCCTTCTGCATTGTATTTCTCGGTGTCTGGTGCACATAAGGCAGTTGCAACGCCTACAATTTCATATCGGCCAAATTTATTTTTAGCAAACTGATTCAGATTCGGTGCTTTTGTATCAGTTTATAAATTTCTCAGTTACCTACTCTTCTATTTCTTAAGTAGGAATTCAGATCTTTCATGACGCAGCTAAAAGATGTAGGACGTTTAAAAATTGTGTCCACAGTGTTCAAGTATAGTTTCTAATTGCAATTTTGTACAAAGTATAAATTTAGAATTTTTTTAAAATATGTAAGTCCCCCTGGTTGATAGGTTGATACGTTCTGATAAGGGATAGGTATCTTTGGTTTCTGACCCTCGACCAGGGTTTTTTTTGGTTTTCGGATTTGCGTCAACCTTGCGTCCCGCTAAATTTAAGTTGCGTCCCGTTAAGAAATTTTGCGTCCAGGCAGAAATCTTGTTTTAGCGTGTTTTTTAGTGCAAAAATTGTTTTATTTATGAAAATTTCGATAATTTCTTTAGTGCAAAGCTATTTAGACTATCTAGAAAGCTGATGCTGCTTAACGGTAATGCACGATTACAGGACTACCTACCAAGAATATAGATGCGTCCAACATACACGACGGGGGGTCTGGGGGGCGGAGCCCCCCAGAAGTTGAAGAATTTTTTTGAAATTACAGAATAATCCGTAATGGAAATGTTTAAAAAGATTTTATTTGGCGTCTGTTGCAGAACTTAGTAATTTTCGATATATATATATATATATTATTGACACACATTATTCCGTTATTTCAATGTTAGTTAAACTAATTAAAGTATTAAAAATTTATGAAATATTTAGGAATATCATTCAGAAGAAAGGTAGCAAACATTAAAACATACATTCGGTTTCGCAAACTTTGACAACTGGTGATCCTTAATAGCAGGATTATTGCAAATGAGCACCGGGGGGTCTGGGGGGAGGAGCCCCCCAGAAGTTGGAGATTTTTCGAAATTACGGATTAAATCCGTTGTGGAAATGTTTAAAAAGATTATTTGGCAACTGTTACATCTATGCTGACTAAAGCTCCTAACGCTAATGCATTTTTTGTGTTAATTGCATCTGTGAATTCTTGAATTTTGAATAAACTCAGTATAAAGTCAATAGAGAAGCGTGTATGCCCCAGGCAGCGTTATTCAACTGCAAAACAGTGAAGCATTTGTAAATACTATTAACGTTAGTTACAATAAATGGATAGTGAATTGCTCGTACATAGGTCTTTTGTATTTGAAAATTTCAGAAAAATGGTAATCTTGCATTATTTTAAGTTGCCATTTGTGTATTTTTTGCGAAAAACGTTTTTTTAGAAGAACCAAAAAATTTGGATATTCTGCTTCTGCTACAGTTACAAATTTTGTTAATTTCGGGGTTTTACCTTAGTACTAATCTTGATCCTGGCTGACCTGTTGAATGAGAACAATATAAATGTATAAATATATATAAATGTATATAAATGCACCTAGTAATCTCTATGTATTTATTGACGTGAAATTCATGAGTTCGAAAAAATCTGATATATATGGATGCAGGTGGACAACAACTTAACAAATAACATTGAGTAACATTGAGACATGACCTTGCACCTTGGCATTCCATGACAAAGTGGGAAACACCGGGGGTCTGGGGGCGGAGCCCCCAGGACCCGAAGAAATTTTTTGGGAAAAACGGAAAAATTGGTACTGGAAACATTTAAAGTTTTTACTCTTACAAAAGTGAATTTTCTCCCGAAATAATGTTGCGTCTAGCTTGCGTCCCGCTAAAATTTCATTGCGTCCAGATAAGAAAGTTTGCGTCCAGACGCACATCTGGACGCAAAAAAACCCCTGCGCCTCGACCAGTCGACTACAGCACTGTGAGAATACTAAATAGCGATTGGGAACGGCCGGACCATCTGTAGCACGTCGGCCAGCCGTCAGCCTTCGACTTTGCGGTCATTCTCCCACATTACTTAAAAATGTGGAATGAGTGTGACTTTTACGCTGTTAAGTTCTGTAAACGTACGATCTTCTAAAGACAATATAATAATTTCTATGATAACTTTAATTAACAATAACTTTATTTATTTATTTATGCATTTCCGTTTCCGCACATTGCTGAATTACATTTTATTAAAATTTGTGAAATTCTGTCCTGCCAAATAAGCCTTAAATTAACTAATCGGTTCCCTTCCCAAAAATGCAAGAAGGCCTCACCTTGTTTTTATAAAAATTTCTCTAACTCTATCTCTGCAAGATGTTACTCCCTGATAGCAGAAAGAGGGTAACATTCAATGCCGAGAATTGCATTGCCGAGAATGCACATTGCCGAGAAAGGCATTGCCGAGAATTGCATTGCCGAGAACGGTCAATGCTCATTACTTGCATTGCCGAGAAAGATTAAGAATCATAGTTTGCATTGCCGAGAATGGCATTGCTGAGAATTGCATTGCCGTGAAAGTACATTTTATGAAACCTGCTTTATCTATGCTGCAAGCATATTCAGTCTGTAAATGCTACAAAGCAGTTGAGAAATGTATCAAGTTTAATTCAAAGCTTTTCTACTTCAATTTCATTAAATTAAATTACAAAAATTAATTAATGCGGGCACATAATTAATTAATTAATTATGCGCCCATATCCCAGAATTGCCGATCTCTGGAAATCAGCAAACATCTTTTCTCGTTTCCAGAAGTCGGCACCAGCACAGCCGCATTTAATTGCAGCTTTATTTACAATAAGCAAAGACTATTTTTAAGGACTTTACGTTAGACTTTCATGTTAAAGATAAATGCGCCTGTACCACGGGTTTTGAGTTGTTTTCGCAAACATTTTCGAGAAATTGAAAAAACTCACAGACTTTGTAACCATATCCGATGTTTTTACCGAAATTTTAAAGTTTAATTAAATTAGACTATAAATGCATTTTCGGAAACAGTTACGGTCTTGTAAATTTTTGCTGGCTTTCTTCTCTAGAACGATCACCATTGTGGTAGCATTAAAGCGCAGAAGAAAGCCTTTGAAAACCACACTTTTCCATGGAAAAATGCACATGTCCGATTTTTTTAAAAATCCCTGGTGAAAACACGAAACTTTTGATCGAAACCAGATCAAATTTCCTGTTACCCTATTAAACATGAAAGCTAAATACAAATTAGTAACTATATACAAGCCGTCCTTCGGCAATTTCTGCGTTCTTGCAATTGCACAGTTCAGTTCTTGAGCTATCGTAAAAGAAGAAATGCAAAAATTGAAACGGAGTTCCAACTTCAAACCATTAGCAGAAAAAGCAAAAAATTCTCCAAAAATAAGTAAGAGACATTTTAATTTAATTTTGCATGTAACCCTCTTATTGGTGTTTTCTGCACAAAAGAAAAACGGTTTAAGTTAAAGCTTTAATAAACATGCACACATTTCTCAACTGCTCTGAACATGTCTTGTAACCTTATAAGAGAGTAACATGCTTGCCGCATAAATAAAGCAGGTTTCATAATGCACTTTCTCGCCTATGTTCCTATCGCCTTTCTCAGCAATGCCATTCTCGGCAATGCAAACTATGACTTTTAGTCTTTCTCGGCAATGCAAGTAACAAGCATTATCCATTCTCGGCAATGCAATTCTCGGCAATGCCTTTCTCGGCAATGTGCATTCTCGGCAATGCAATTCTCGGCATTGAAGACACCCCCAGAAAGATTGGGGGCTCCAGCTTTAGCAGAAACAGAATAGCAAATTGATGCAGCCAAATCTGGCTATACCACCAAGGTACGGTGAATAATGAACGTCCCTCCCAATGCCGGGCGATATGAGGATCTTTTGCGCTTTTCCCTCCAGCCTAACTTGATTTTTTACCAACAACTTTAAAATTTTGTATGGGTGCATATTTACTAAAGGCTGATGAATTCAAAAATTCAAAAATTTTAAAATTTAAAACAATTTCTAAAAATCTTAAACTTTTAGTTTGGTAAGAGGGCACCTAGGGAAACCGAAAAAGATTTTGAAAAAATTCGCTGAAAATTTGCATATCGGTGTTTCAGGGGTGTTCAGCACGAATCTGAAATCAATTGGCTAGATTCAGCTTTTCGTTAACTTAGTATAAGCTTATAATTAAGATTAAAACTTTAGCTTATACTGAGCTAATGAGAAGCTGAATCGAAAAACGGTTTTCAAATTCGTGTTCAGCACTCCCGAAAAGTTTTTGAAATTTTCAAATTTTTTAATTTTTGAATTCATCAGCCTTCAGTATGCCCCCTTACGAAATTTCAAAGTCATTAGTGCAATGAATCAAAAGTTAGTGCTGGGGGAAAGGACAAAAGATCCCGTTATGACTGACGCAAAAATTGTTAAGTAGGTAAACCTTCGAACGCAACAACCAAGGTTATAATTATTTGGGGATCTAGTTATTTTTAATAACTGAACTCTACAAAGTTTGCTCCACACAAATCACAAGATTTCATAAGCTTACCTGGCCATGCTACTGTGTTAGTTGGATCCGAACTTGAACTGGTCCCAGACAACATCGAAGAGATCTGAGTTGTAATGTCTGGGTCTGTCGGAGCCTGAGAGACGATTGGTGTCCGTTTAGGATGGTCATCCGTAAGCAGACTTTCAACACTGTATTTGGAAGCCATGTAGAAACATAAACAACGGTAAACTCCAACCGGAAGGTCCCAAATCACTAATTTCCAACTTATGTCAAGCCTGAGACTACTAAACAGAAGGCAGACCTTATCATGTTTTAGAACTGGTATCTGATTGGCTGATCGCGGTTGATAGGCCGAGTTTCATCCAATCAGAATCTGCGTAACAGAAATGACTTCGTATATGTTGAGGAGGGACCTTTAACTCCGCCTTGTGCGCTTGACTTTTCAACAGAATAGAATTAAAGGATTACGGTAGTTTCTTTAAGGCACAAAAACATCACAAGCATTTGGAGAAGGTGCTATCAGTTAAATTTACAAGTGCATTTAAATTAGGATGTTTTGTAGGTAAACAATGACGTCGCGAACAGTACTGCGTAAATCTGCGTTAGTCTCTTGGAGATGCTGGTTTTATTAATTTGGCTTTATGGCATTATTTGTGACCCTTTTCACAGTTAGAAAGGTGTAAAATCCCTTAAGATTTTTCCAATAACAACACTGAATAGAACTAGGTGTATTGCCACTTTCTAATGAGGGAAAACAAATCCTAAAAAAATTGGCTAACCAAGAAATTAGCGATTTGTTTATCAGACAAAAACAATATGCTAGCACTGAAACAGCTTAAGATATATAGTTACTATAAAGCAACTTTCTCTAGGCCAACGAAAATCGTTATCAAATAAGGATTTTCGGATATGATTGTCGTGATCAGTGAAATTTGAATTCCAGTTAGTGTGCAGCCTTTGGGCTTATAACTCGTTTTGACTAGTCACCCTACTAGCTGAAGTAATAGAAATTTAAACAAAAAGTTAAGTTCTGGTTGAAAACCAATGTTGTATTATCCAGTTGCTTATAAAAACGTTAAACCCCATTAAACAAAAGCAAGTTTAGGTGCATACAATCTTTAAGATTGTAACAAAACTTTAAAATTAACTGGTGCTCGCTAAACTACAGTCGTTTCCTGTTGCCCAGCTGTTTAGATTCTCATGGTATTAAATCTTTGCCCATTTTTTCTGTAAGAGTCCTTGATTCAAAAGTTAAAACAGATCTCATTTTTTATGTAATCTGAAACAGGGTTATAATAAACTGTTTTAATCTTAGTGCGCTTCCAGTGGTCTCCCTGTACCTTGGATGGCCGGAATATGTATGGCCATTTGAGTAGTTTACTAGTTCAGCAAAGTTATGCAATGCTAAAGTATGTTTACCAGAAATCAGTTATCAAATAGCAAAGATTGCTCTGTGAATACAACAGGTGTTGTTTCAACAAAAGGTCTCGTGCGATTTATCATTGCTATCCTATATTGTTTAGGCTTACAGGGGCGTGCTTCGTTTGTTTGTCAAAGCTACTTATACGCAATTATTGTAAATGAAAAAGCATTAAATTGTTAAAAATTTTTGTTAAATCAAAATCATATAATGATATTGAAAGGGACCATAAACTGGTGATACCGTCATTTACATCGCTTTCCGTGTATTATTCATCTACGATTTTATGAAACTTTATCTTGGGAGGGAAGGGATACATATTTGACGTAAAAGCGAACCTTGCGTAGGACTTTTGGTCTGTATCACAAAATTCAGCCGTCCCACTGACTGCAGTGAAGTTCCTATGCCTGCTTAATAACTACGCTGTTAGCTATGAATTTATAACGTTACATTGATGTACAGTAATGTTATAATTTATATCAAAAGGCTTGCACTACGAAATTGAAATCAGTCGTTTGTTAATTCTCTACCTTGTATGATTGTAAGTCAAGCTAGTATTTACAGAAAAGGTTGCTTTAAGGTTATCGAATTCCTGAGAAAGAGCAGGTGAAGGTAGACAGGAAATCCAATACTAAACAATCTCCTTCCCTTATTAATACTTAGTCCTATCGTTTTGATTTCTACCTATCTCATCCCTCCATCCATACCTCTTCTACTGGGTTGGGTCGGGTTGGCCATAATTGGAGTGTAGTTAATTGTGGTTGTTGAGTGCCCTTAGAGCAGCTGAATGTGTAAATCTTCCCCCCGATTAAGTGGCCGCACGCGCTGTACCCATTAGAACTCAGATAAATATTAGCCTACCCTGCGCAAACATGGAGTTTAGTGCCCAGGTTGATTAATTTTGACTTCCCCCAATCAGCATGGCAATAGACGGTCATATTTCTTGATTAAGTTTCCCAGGGAATGGCATCAAATCATGGACAAAAAGGGGCGAATTCTGGTTCTCATAACGGTCTCAAAATTTCAGTATGCTTAATGTTATTGTACCTATACGAAATTGGACACCACCGCAGAGAGACAGTGGAGGCTATTTTCAAAAAGGCAATCTTCTTTGGTATTATTGCCACGTGTCGTCTTGAGTAGAAACAAAAGCATAGTTATAACATGACCTGTATACTCCTTCCTATAATTATAATTTAATCATGATAAGTTACGTACATAGGATTGATGATCTAAGCACAAGCAACGTAGCTACTGAGTACTGACTACAGTCCCAGCCTATGTACCGCCGTACTAAACCTAGTGGTATTATGGTATTATGGTACGTAGTATTATGAAATTAAATGTAATACAATAATGTAATATTGTTAAAATATAATGCAGTTAAAGTTCAGCACAACATGGAAGTTACACTCGCGGTTCTAACACATTTCGCTCACCGGTGAACGTGCGTTAAATATAGGTTATGTACTTAACGGAGTTAAGGAACAGGTCTGATTTGCTGCTTCTTTTCTGTAAACATCTTAGTGTTTCTTGTTGAAATGCTATTTCGTAAAACTCAAAATTTACTTTTCGTCCGGATTTAGTAGAAGTTTGCCAAGTAAAAATTTTGAGCAACGAGATGCCGTGAAACAAATGGTTTAGAACATCAGAAACAAGAAACAGCAAATCACGGACTTTCCAACGATTTGCGACATGCGCCAAAACCTCACTGCAGAGCCGCCAGAAGTAAGGAGCTGAACCGTTGAAACTTGTGGGACTTGGCTGGCTTTTAAAGATGTGGTTGAAATTGAGTTGTAGTAGTTGGGATATTGAGGAATATTGAAATGGAAAATTCGGGGAAGTCATAGAGTCGTTCGTTATTATTTCAGACATATTTATTTAATGGTTTTAAAATTATCCTCAGATAGCTTTCTTTCTTAGTTGTACTTTTGTAGTCTTAGTTTTACTGGCAGGCAATCGCGCCAAATTCTTCAGGGAGTCAGAATGCTTGGCTAATGTGAGATTGTATCAATTTGAAGGAAAAATTCGATGACTGATTTGAAGCTAAAGTCATTAATAGTTCAACAAGTACCCGTAAACTTAATCTATATGTAAATTTGTAGCGTTGGTAACAATCATCTTCTTGAAATGTTCAGCTTGAGTTCAGGACTACATTCTTGATTTGTCTTTAAATTTGAAGGACCTCACTTAAAAGGGGTTGGGCATTAAGAAGGCTCATTGAATCACAATAAAGGGAAACGCTCCTGGCTGTCATACGATACTTTAAAATTTTTCAATTTTAATAATTTTTCAATTTAAAACTGAAAGGAGGATGTCTTCTTATTTGCCTCGCATCAGGACACAGACAGATTGGCCGGAGTCAGTGGTGAGGTAATTGATGAGAGATTACATGCCCTTTTAACATCTGCCTTTGACCAGAATCTTAATATACTCAACAGTTTAACACTGGAGCGCGCCAACCTCACACAAGTGAAACAGGAATGTTCTCACGACAGTACCTCAAAATGTTTAATTCAGTAGTAATTCCATCAAACTCCTGCGGAACAGAAATTCTATTACGTAAAGTGTAATAAACATAATTAAGACTCTGAAATCACATGTGTTACAATCGCTGATTAAAAACGCCCAGCAGCGTCGCTTTAACAAACTATTGTCATTTTTAATTTCAAATGTGAACCTGGATTGAACTCTAAGCCTTGAGATACTATGACCACTTTATTGTCAATTGAAAATAAAGGGACCATTCTAAAATAAATTAGACATACCTATATTACTTCAAAACGTTAAATTAGTTCACGTGCTTCAAAAGCTTTAAGTTAGTAAAATCTTATTGCCTTTACTTTTGTATCGTTTTTCTGGAAATTCCCTTTACAGGTAAATGTTTTATGACAAAAATACTTCTAAAACATCTAAAACAACTTTCTAGCAAAATCGCAGACAAAACTTTGTGTCTTATCTCGATTACCCCCCACCACTCAAAATCCTTAAAACTTGACCAAATGAACTAAAATTTACTATGGGTATGTTTTTGACTACGCTGCGTTCAAATATAGCAAAACTTTTCGATTTCGCGAAATTCGATTTTTTCGATTTCTAAGGGGTGGCCGAGGGAAACCGAAAAATTTTTTGTCTTCGATTTTGCTAAAAAGCTGTAGTATATATATAAGGGTTTTCGACAACGAAAAGTTGAATCGAAAAACGGACTTCAGATTCGTGTTCGACGACCTCGAAAACCCCTATATATTTTCTGCAAAATCGAACACAAAAAATTTTTCGGTTTCCCTTGGTCCCCCTTAGAAATCGAAAAAATCGAATTTCGCGAAATCGAAAAAAATCGAATTTCGCGAAATCGAAAAGTTTTGCTATATTTGAACTCAGTGTGAGTGTAGTCGAAAACATACCCATAGTAAATTTTAGCTCATTTGGTCAAGTTTTAAGGATTTTGAGTGGTTGGGGGGGGGGGTAATCGGACCCAAAACTTTCCGTTTCCTCTTGTCCCCCCCCCATTTAGAAAGCTTGAATAGCAATTTCTAATTTCGCGGAATCGAAAAATTTTGCGTTAAGTGAACTAAGGGAGTTCAAACAGTAAACATATGCACTAATCAAACTTTAATTATGTCCTTTCCATTGTCTCACCCAGAATAACTTATAACTTATAACTTTAGCTTGCTGAGCTAACAAAAAGCTGAATCGAAAAGCGAACAATGTACTTCAAATTTGCGGTTTCGGTTCGGCTTCATGGAGTACTAAAATTTTGGCCGGCAGCGCTATGGGTTACAGAAATTTTGGCTGGCAGCGCTATGCATTACTAACTTTTTGGCTTAACAGGGTTATGGATTACTGAAATTTTGGCTGGCAGCACCATCGACTACTGTCCGTATAAGTCCTGTAGTGATGGATTATTAAAGAATTTTTAGGTGTATTGGTGGATTACTACATTGTAACTTGACTTCACTGGGTATATCTAAGCCAAAGTTAAAGGTGTGGCTTAGGCTTAGACTTAGGCTTAGACTTTGTAGCCTGTGGTGGTGTGCAACTGTCCTTCATTCTTTAATTTTTCTTAAATTCCCTTTAAGACGAAGAAAATTTTATCTTGACTTCACGGTATACTCTCCTCTCAAAATTTGGCGTGTCGTCATGGATTACTATCTGTGACGTCATATTGTCAGTACTGTTGGTATTTGTCCTACACTCTCCTCTCGAAATTTTTTGTGCCTTCACGGATTTACTAACTGTGAATCTCGGAAAGAGCAACATTCTAACACAAAGTCTTATACAAAACTAAAATTTAATAATCTATGAATACAAAATCAAATTTGCGTTCTGCGATCCCAGAAAACGCGTACAACATACAGCTTTTCAACTAAATCGGGAAAGAAATTTTTCGGTTCTCTTCTCCGAAAATTTTGTGATATTTCAACTCAGCATGGTCCAAAACATGCCCACACCAAATATTAGCTCAATTTACCAAGTTTAAGGTTTTTAGTATTGGGAGGATAATGGGAAAGGGGGTGCTTTGCTTTCTTGAAAAATCTAGATCTTGGATTCTGAAATAAAAAGGTTTATTAATAATATTATACATGGACCTGTTTATATATAAGGTTGACAGATTATTGAGTCTTCATGATTTTCAGTCATTTTTCATTAACCGAAGCAAACAGTAACTGTCTGATAAAAACACTAACAACAAATGTAGACATTTTAGGCAGGATACGAGCCACAGGAAAAAATATGACAAAACAGGACACAACAGCAAATTCATGCTTGCAAAGTGTTTCGTTCAGGGACGGCGATTTGATCATACCAAAACTAATTCTTATACTATCTTTAGCAACTGTTATTATATATATATATATATATATATATAAAAATATATATATATATATATACACAACTGCCAACAATCCATAAAAATCGAATAGCCACAGGTGCGCCTGTGTGTTCACACCTTATATAAGGCCACCTTTTGACAATTTTAATGAAATAACTACGACATATAAATCACAAAGCTCAGCGAGAAGAGTGATTTGTTCAACTGGTATCTCATTCGCGAGGCAGTGTGGCGAAAACATTAAAGCATCGAATTTTTGACTCTTCGAAAAACACTGATGGGAGTAAACTCATGAGTCTGAAATCAGGATCAGATACCCAACCGAGTCCTTCTTCAGGAAGCAAAGCGAGAAGTCGACGAGATCAGCCTGATCGAAAATCCCAGTCCTCAAATACATCCACCAAAAGTAGTACCGATAAAATAAAGAAAGTGTTATTGATGCGACACGGGGAAAGAGTGGATTTAACTTTTAGCATTCACAGTCAGAACTGGTTAACCCATTCGTTGGACAGCTCTGGCAACTATAAACGTTTCAATTTAAATATGCCGGACATCTTACTGGACAGACAAGAGGGTATTTTTGCCTACGCAACAGACACGCCGCTTACGGTCATCGGCGGGCTTCAGGTATACATTCTTGGGTAATCTTGAACAAATATAAAATGGAAACAGAATGTACTAATATAAATAAATACCAACAGAATACAACAGGGATCTTTAGGTATGGACGTAGAAACTGGCATTTTGATATACATTGGCGGTGGTACAGTCAAGTGCATTATTTGTTATACTAAACCCCACCTCAAGCCATGAACTCCCAACATTAACTAACGCAAACTTAAATGGAATTCGTATCTAAAATACTAAATCATAAACACTATCAAGTATTAGATGTTTTTCTATTGAAGGGCGGTTCTTCAGATCTGCTTACTTTGTTAAAACCAGGGTGATTATTAATTTGCGTTTTTAGTCAAAGTTAATGGGCAGGGCGCTCTATGACGCTAGTGTGAAGATACCTCGTCGAATTTATTGCTCGCCCGCCCTCAGGTGTGTGGAAACTGCCGGAAACATGATCAAAAGTTATGGAAGATCTGGGACTCGTTGTAAGCTAAACATTGAGCCCGGACTGTTTGAATGGTGCGCCTGGTTTAAGCCTAGTCTTCCGCGATGGATGAGTGCAAAGGAAATTCAGACTAACTACGGATTCCCCGTCAATGACAAATACAGGTTGGACCTAGTAACATACGTTCACGTGTTTTCGGTTGAAAAATTTTTGTTCCTCAGTATACTTAAGGGGGGGTGTCCATCATGGAAGATTTTAAGGTGACGGATTTAGGTGACGGACACATAAGTTAGCCACATATGTCGGGCATATCAAGTTAAAATTTTGAGCTGATTCGTTCAGTTCTCCTTAAGTTACATACGAGCCATCAACTGTGTGCAATTTGAATGTGAGCGATCACGAAGGTGCTGCAGCCAACTGAGTCAAATTTTCGCAAATCAACTTCACGTTTTTAGCTTATTTTGTCATGCACCTTTAAAAACTAATTTTCGAACAGTTTCCAGCCGGATGGGCTTAATCAGAAGCTTTTTTGAAGAATTTCTCGGAGAAAGAAGGCCCTTGTTCCTCCTGATGTAATGAAACATTTAACAGCGGTTAACTTAGAAGCATTTCCGACCCATAGTTTTTATGAGAAGAATTCATCCCTGCAATGAGAGCTTTTGATTGATGTATAATATGTCATATTTTGAAAAATTTTAAAAATCGCATTTGGGGTTCGAGGGTCCCGTTTGGAACGCTGAAAAGTACTGAACGGAGCTGTCAGCATAATTCATGCTGCAAATAGTAGGCATGGGCACGGGTCCAAAAATTTGGACCCGGGTACCCGGTACTACCCGAAGCCCTATGTCGGGTAATTGCGACACTACCCGGGTACCCGGGTACTCGGGTACCCGGGTACCCGAGCACTTTCGGGTACCCGAGAAATTTTTAACCCATTTTTCGGATTTGTCCATTTTGAAATTTAAATTTTTTCAGGGGTCCTTATTCACATGAGCTTAGATTGGATAGATTTTCATTCCTAGGTTATTTGAAACAGTTTTAAAGACTTAAATGGATTATATGGACTTTCAAATAATTGTCACGGTATCAGAAGCTGATGCTGATACGGACAACATTGGGTTTTAATGTTTTATTTTATAACCGCGCTCAGATCAGTAATTTTCTGAGCTTCGTGCCAGTGTTGCCCTGTCCGCTTCTTCTAACCTTTAAATGTTAACAAATTTTAGAAAGCATTTGGATTATAAGAGCAAATCCCCATGACAAAATAAATTTAGCTAACTTCAACTGCTTGTCCTGGAAATTGGAACAGCACAACACGCAGCAAACAAGCAAAGCCTGCACGAAGTACTAAATTTTAGTTTTTTTCGTTTCCTTTTATGTAATTTCTTAATGAAACCTGAATGAAAAAAATAAATGTCTTGGGTAAAAAACTTAACGTTTTGTGATCGGACACTACACTTTACTGACAACAAATGTAAAATTTTACACTCACTCACTCACTTGACTTGACACTACACTTTACTGACAACAAATGTAAAATTTTACACTCACTCACTCACTTGACAACAAATTGACTTGTGTTGAGATTAGTGTTTACATTTTCCATTTAGATTAATTTTATAATCTTTTACCTGAAAGGAATTGCTCCAATTTCCTTTCTTTCTGTCTGACCTTTTGCTTTTGAAATAACTTTACTAAACGTAAAACTGATGAGAGGTGCAAGTCCTTTGGAACTTTTATTAAACATTTACAAGACATTTATTAAATATTCCTTGAAATAAATTCATTTATCTCATTACGATTCCACTGTATCCGAAGAAAGACGAAGTAACCATCTCCCTCAACTTGGATAAACTTTCTCAGTCACTGAAGGAGTGCGCATACCAAAGAATCGTCCAAAAGCTCGTATGCTCAAGATTTGGTTAAATGAATGTTCAAACAATCTGGGAGCATTTTCTGAGTTCAGAATTCAGCTTAGAAACAGCTAAAGGTGACAAAATTTTGAAACTTAATGAGCGTTGGGAATTAGTGAAGAAACATTTTTAACATTGGAATTGACCATGTGGCATTAAATAGAATCACTAAAGTTTCAAGATCATTTCAGTCACCATTGACACCATCTAATGGTAATTAGTATTGTTTCACTTACAGTTTAGAGAAGAACGCAGAGCTGTGGCAAAAGTTACTAATTTGATGCGAACAGTTTTGTTTGTATCTTGTGAATTTTAAGTTTTAATTAATTCATGGATTTCCGCATATTGTTCTAACAGGAATTTAGCAAGGTAAATTTAATATTTTAAAAACAAATCTAAAAATAGAAAATTATAAAATGTTTGAAAAATACCAGGACTAATTCCTCTTCCCAGTACTTCGTTTTTCTGTTGTAACATCTTTCTATAATATATATTAAATTTTATAATAAACTGAAAAAATCATCGGTGGTAATAAATTTTCTTAGCCAAAAATTTTCGGTGGTTAAAAATCTTCTGACCCAAAAATTTCTCTTTGCTTGATCCAGATTAATCCGGTTTTATCCGGTTTTTTCCGGTTTTAACTGGATATCGGGTACCCGAAGCAGGACCCGGGTACCCGAAAATTTTCGGGTACCCGGGTACCCGTCGGGTACACGACTACCCGTGCCCATGCCTAGCAAATAGATTCAAAGGCATGAATACACAAGTTGGAATACAAAATGGGCACTTTAGGACCTTACTGTTGTCGTAATTTGGCCAAATTCTCGAAAAAAACCGAAATTTCGAATTTTAGCTAAAAATCCCCATTCTTGCGCCAAAGAAATCTCGAAACTGGAAAGAGATAATGGAACTATTGGTATCAATGAAACCGCCAATTCAAATACTACGGAACCCTGGGGTTAGAGTTTTTATTTAGGCCTTGGAATTAGAGCCATTTGCAATTCTTTCCGAAGACCCCACTTTTCCGCTGCAAGAAACGTTGAAATTTGACGATTCCTCACTGTTTGTGATAAATAAAAAATTTTTAAAAAATTTTAAGGGCCTAAATCAAAATTCTATTTTTAGCGTACCGTAGTTTATGATCATAGCTACACTATAAATACAAAATTATGCAGGATTACAACTGTTCGTCGAGAGATTTTTTGGCGCAAGAATATAATCACCACGTTTTCAGTTTCCTATGTTTACACATGCAAAGCCCAACGTTAACATGAAATTACTCAACAACCGTAAGAGATATATATGTCGTAGTAATTTCTGAATTCAGTAAATACTGTATTTACTGGCCGATTTTAGTAAATACGGTATTTACTAGTAAGAATGGTATTCTCCTTAAACTTCCTATCTTTACACGTAAATACCATTTTTACTGAAACTCATCCAGTAAATACAGTATTTTCTAGTAAATTCTGTATTTTATCTTAAACGCCTTTGTCTTTGTGTGAGGTTAGGGATACAAAGGGTAAACCGACGTCATATTTAATCTTAAAGGATAGGCCATACACAATCACAATATTTGCAAAGGGGGTTCATAAAGATAAACTTTAGAAGTTAAAAATATTAGTTCACAAAATTATAAAATTAATTTAATTTTAACACAGATTCTAAAATTAAAAACTAATATATTCGTATGCATTTTATAATCATAATGAATTCCGATTAATTAAAAACGAACTATTGAGTTACTTAAATTTTTAAAGTTGCTATTTGTGTATTTTTAAATTAGGCAAAGTAAGCATGTCTAAAACCATTAAGTCACTTATTCATTTTTAATTAATTTTAGAATTTTATGAACTATATACTATTTCTAACTTCTCAAGTAATCTTTATGTACCCCCTTTGCACATATTGTGATTATGTATGGCCTGTCTTTTAAGATTAAATAATGACGTCGGTTTACCTTTGTATCCCTAACCTCACACAAAGATAAAGGCGTTTAAGATAAAATACAGAATTTACTAGAAAATACTGTATTTACTGGATGAGTTTCAGTAAAAATGGTATTTACGTGTAAAGATAGGAAGTTTAAAGAGAATACCATTCTTACTAGTAAATACCGTATTTACTAAAATCGGCCAGTAAATACAGTATTTACTGAATACAGAAATTACTACGACATATATACTATAGTACGACCAAAAAATGTGTGTACAAACTTTGACCATTTACAGCAGATTAACCTTTGGAGTAAACCCCAACATTGTATATATTTTTAGAATCCTCAGGAACCCGAGATTTCGAAAACGAAAATCCGGAAAAATCCGGAATTCCGGGTTTCAGTCACGGAAAATCCAAAATTTTTAGTTTTTCGCCTAATTTTTTTCGCAATGAAAATTTTGTTTTCAGGATCGAATACAGCTGGTCCCGTTGCATTTTTTGCTCTTAGAAATTTTTCACGAAAATGCACCCAATTTCCGGGATTCCGGGTTTTCAAAATTTACGGATTTTAAAAAGTTTCTCCAATACCCATAAGATGGGTATCTTATGATGCATAAGCTTGCATAAGCTCTTATCGAGCTGAACAACTTTTGTAATAAAATGAACTCTTGAAAATGCACATAATTCCCGGAATTCGAGAAAACCGGATTTTCCGGATTTTAAAAATTTTCTCCAATACCCTACAATATGAGAATCATTCGAAAGCTCTTGATGAGCTAAACAAATTTTGTAATGGAACCAATGTCTGAAAATGCACCCAATTCCCGAAATTCACGAATTCCGGATTTCACTCTAGCTTGGAAGGTATTAGCGGATTCCGAGAACTGTGCTCATTTCTGCGAGTTATCTTATGGGTATTCTTATGGGTATTGGAGAAACTTCTTAGTCATCTTATGGGTATTGGAGAAACTTTTTTAAATCCGGAAATTTTGGAAACCCGGAATTTCGGAAATTGGGTGCATTTTCGTGAAAAATTTCAAAGAGCAAAAATATGCAGCGGGACCAGCTGTATTCGATCCTGAAAACAAAATTTCATTGCGATAAAAATTAGGCGAAAAACTAAAAATTTTGGATTTTCCGTGACTGAAACCCGGAATTCCGGATTTTTCCGGATTTTCGTTTTCGAAATCTCGGGTTCCTGAGGATTCTAAAAATATATACATTGTTGGGGTTTACTCCAATGGGTAATCTGCTATAAACGGTCGAAGTTTGTACACACATTTTTTGGTCGTACAATAGTTAAATTTTAAAACTTGTTAAAAATATCCTACTCAAAAAATCATTATATTCGAAAATGAACGAAATCGGAAATGGTCAAAAAATTGGGCAAAAATGGACCCCTTAATTTCTCTGCTAGTCCTGATTTTGCTAAACAACAGGTGCAGCACTATAGATTTTCATAGGAAGTTTACATGGGAAATTGTGAGCAAGAGTACATAATATCAGCACTCCCGTATATTATTGACATAAATTCAAACAATCTGCGATGCGACTGCTTGACTATTATTTACTCTTAAGACTCTTAATTCGTTAACTTTTTGAGCTTTGGCGTAGTGTTGTTTCAGCAGCTGAAACTGAAACTGAAACCTAGTTTCAGCTTGTACATGTTTCAGTTTCAGTTGCTGAAACTGAAACTGAAACTGAAACCATAACAGATTTGGAGCTGAAACTGAAACTTAGTCGAAGTGAGAGCTGAAACTGAAACTGAAACTGAAACTGAAATTAAAATAGCTTTTGAGCTGAAACTTAAACTAGAACAGTGTTGGAGCTGAAACTGAAACTGAAACAGTTTCAGCTCCACACTAAGTTAAGACTGAAACTAGTTTCAGCTCTCGCTGAAGCTGAAATTATATAGTTTCAGCTCTCGCTGAAGCTGAAATAGGTTTCAGCTCTAGCGTATGCATGCTTAGCAGACGAGTGTCTCAAAAACTGGGTCCTGTTCCCAGCACATAAAATTCCAGCCTTATATATAAACATAAACGTGTGACTAGTGCTTTTACTGCTAAAATTGTACAGAACAGAGTGACAAGTAATGCTGCACTAAAACATTTGTATAATTTTAATAGTGCATTAAAATGTTAAAATACTACTGTATGGCAATATTTATTTGATCTGTTTCCAACTTCTTTTTTCAGAATATTAACTAATCAAGTCAGAGCTGAAACTAAAACTGAAACTGAAACTATAACAAGTTTGGAGCTGAAACTGAAACTGAAACTAAGCTAAACTGCGCGCTGAAACTGAAACTAAAACTGAAACTAGAACAAATTTTGAGCTGAAACTGAAACTGAAACCTGTCTGAAAGTGGAGCTGAAACTGAAACTGAAACTAAATAGGCCAGCGTAAACATCACTACTTTGGCGTATAAAGTGAGCATAGTGGGCTTTTCTGTGCACTTATTTCATGAATTAACTACGTACATAATGAACTGTGGGGTGCACAACCGTTAACTCGCTAATCTACAGCGTTATGACTTTATGATCGCCACATTTGTATTACTAAGAGCAGGAAAACCTTATGAAAACGAAGTTTTTTAGACCAGTTTATCAAGTATCTGACTTATCATGTGATGAAACGCTGAACGACTACTACAAAAGATCGCATAAAGTCCTGAAAACTATAATGCAGTCAGAAAATACATCTATGATTTGGATAATCGGACATGGAGCCACTCTGGAAACCTGTACGCGAGAGATGATCGGTTTTTCGAAAAGAGGAAAGGATGATTTCCAACACATTTTAACAGCGATTCCTTACATGGCAGTAATGTGCTTAGAGGAACAATCGGATAGATCCGATACCTGGCAACTGGTGCAACCACCAGTATTTCCGCTGACTCATCGTGGAAACGAAGCAATGGACTGTGACTTGTTTCAAGGGAACTAATATTTCAAAACTTAGTAGTTGAGAATGCTCTGTCTGTAGTTTCTAACTGCAAATACTATATGCAATTATTGTAAAAACCCCTTCTTTCGTTTCTCGTTTCTGTATATACAGCCTTGTGCTTTAGTAGTAACCTCGCTAATTTGTACTTTAGGCCACCTAGCCACCATTTACAAAAGTTTTCGATATCTATATCCGCGCTGATATCGCTATTCGACCTTCATAAGGTTGGGTTAGATTGAGTTGGTGTGGTCTCGTTCCGAAAACTATAATTCTATAAATCTTTAATTTTGAAATGTTTAAACGCGTTTTTAAAGACAAGGTAAATATAAAATATAGTCAGTACAGGCTTTCAATTAATTTCCAGGGTGTCGGAGGCTAATGCTGACACAGAAGACTGTGGTTTTTATTTTATATTATCCCGTAATTTTGCCCGACAATTTTGAGATTTGCAATGACCATTATGCTGTTCGTTTCTTTACCGCTAAATGTAAACAAATTTTTATTTATTATGGAGCGTAAGAGCTTATCCAGCAAAAGATTTCAAGAATTTCACTGGCTTCTGGAGATTTCAAATAGCACAAACAATAGCAAGCAAGCAAAAGCTTCACAATGTTGCTGAGAGGTATTTCCGAAACTACAACCGTGTTTCTGTATCTCGTAAGTCATAATGACACAGATTAGCTAAAGAGGGAAAAATTTTTGGTGTATTTTCCAAACTATACTTCTAATAACACTATGGCAAATTGGGTTATTGTTAAGGTAATCATACCCGGCGTTGGCTGGCGACGTACCTATGCCTAGAAATGATACAAGTACTGCCATTATATCATTTACCACAATTTTAT
>JASAND010022928.1:0-40174 GCA_030248195.1 Trissonchulus latispiculum
GGAGGAAGGAGCAAAGGAAAGGCAAGAAAGGTAAGGTAGGTCAGGCAGAAGATGATGGTGGGGCAAGGTTTAAACAGGGAAGGACCAGTGTGGCCAAGGTAGGAAAACAGGGTAAAATGGGTAAGGCAGAGCAGGGAAACTGGAGGCTTCGGTAGGACAGAAAAGGCAGGACAGGCAGGCTAGTCAAGCAGGGTAAAGTTGTAGCAGTGAAGTAAATGTTGAACTGATGCAACTAAAGAAAATTGTTGGTATATATACCCCCCAGATGTTTGTTTTTCGTCAAAATATTTGAAAGATCTCGTGATCTTAAGAAGTTGAATAAACATTTTAATGGCTTTGTTTTTCAAATGAACAATAGAAGAATAGCTGAGAAAAATTCAGGTGACATCCTGTTCAAACATTTTAATATTAAAAAGTTCAAAGTCTTTGGGAAAACTTGTCTCACAATCATCTGGAATCTGTCGCAAATGGTCTGATGGGTCCAAAGTCGCTGAGAAAAACAAACAAATTCAGTTGTTTTGAACGGCAATTGACATTTTTGAGATAAAAAATTGGTATAAAAGGAGAAGCAATTTCAGCAGTCTTCATTGCATCATTTGGAAACTTGATCTTCTTCTCAATTGTTCCTTGGGCATTCATGGACAGCTTAAGTGGAGTTAAGCTATTTTCATCACATTCCACAATATGGCAGCGTCCTGGGAAGCCGTTACGAACAATACTAGGTCACCGGTCTGTGGCTCAACGCAGGGTAGTCTGTTCATTTGCTACATTTCTGACTGCCATTGACTGCTGCTTCGTGCTCCTGCTCTCCTGCTCGTCGTTCTTGAGTGCTGCTACTAACGCGGTTTCTTTAGAATCAAGGATCTTTCCTTGTTAGAAAGCAATGAACTTAGCGATTAATGCAAACAGCAACAATGTGGGAAGTGGAACAAATTATGCCAACAAAACTAGCCATGAACAATCAATAAAGTGACACGTGGCACCTGTTTTGGGGTTTTCATTACACGCTTATTTACCTGTTCATACGAACATATGCTGGTGTACAAGTATATATAGTGTATTTGAAGACATATATATACATGTTATTTCTACGTAATATCATCCCTCATGAAATCTCGCCATATCTCTCTAGTACCTGTGTATTTACAGTACGTACTTGGCAGCTTAGGTATATATACCTGCTTACATTTCTTACGTAACTTTACACGTCAATAGCTACCATTACTTGTTATTCATTTTATTTTGCAATTTGCTGAACTCCACGAATTCGAACAGAAATTCATTCTGCAATTTGCTGAACTCCACGAATTAGAACAGAAATACGTAAAGGATAGACTTTAGAAGTTTATTGTTCATGTACCATGATGAAAGTATAATGGCTGCAGACATGTGATGGTACGTACCGTTTTGAATTGCTTAACCAGTGAAACTGTTTAGATTTTATGAATTGAATGGCTCGAACTCAGCCTTTAACAATTTACAGTTACTGTATATAAAAGTGCACTAAATCTTCATAAGTTCGTTTTTCAAATAACTAGGTGTATAATACAAAGGTCTGAAATATTTTTAAAAGAGTGTTAAAGGAAATAGACACTCTTTATTTGTTATGATTAAAAGGAGCCATTTTGGGTGGTGATATGGAACTAATAGTATATGTATATAGGACTTTCCTAGAACAAACTATGGCAATTAATTTACCGAAAAACCCTAAGTAGAATATGCTTAGAAAACCCTATAACAAATGCTAATTACATAAAAAATTTATGTATTTAGTATATGCCATATTGCAGGATTAATACATTTAGCAGCGCTGCTTCTGTGATTCTCAAGAATCAGTAAGACCCCGCTGAGCTGAATTAAACTCAGGAAACAATAGGAGGGTTAACGTAGGAGGAAAATAGTACGGTAAGACCGTATATACACAAACTTTCAGAATAACCTTTTCAAGAATTTGAATTAATTTAATTAAAATATTGTGCTAGTAAAAACTGAGTAATCATAGCGATGTCTTTCCACAATGGAGATAGTTGGTGCTATTATGGGAACCTAAGCAGGGGCGTATCCCCCGGATTGTTAATTCTCCTGTTTGTCAACTCCTCAGTTAGGCAACTCTAATCCTTATAATTAGAGTTGTCTCTTGTTAGTCAACTCATTTTCAGTTCATCCCCACAGTCAACTCTTTCATAGGGCATCCCCAGTTGGTAAATTATTTTTCATGCCATCCCCATTCTTTGTTAACTAGTGTTCGTGTCAATCAGTTTCTCTCAGTTTCTCTCCTGCTTTACACTGATTGAAATAAAGTGCTAACTTAAAACAGACATATTTAGTTTTAATTTATAAATGAGTTTTGGCACGAAAAGCATCAACTGAAAAAATTTTTCAAATTTAATGTTATTAAATTTTAGTTTAACTTTAAATGCAGACTAAATTTCTCCCCATCTTTAGATAATCTAAATTTTTCAAATATTTAATTTTTAAAATTTATAAAAAATTGTAACTTGATGCTTTTTAAATTAAAATCTTGCATATAATTAAATACGTAAACAATATTTCTGTTTAAATTAACTAAAATTATTTGTAAATGAGCTGTTCTCCCTAAGAAAGACAGTTTAATGCGAATAAGAGATGACCAAGTGCGGATGGCATAAAAATATTGAAAAAGCGGGGTTGCCTTATATAATAGGTGACTGTGGGGATGAACTGGAAAAGAGTTGACTAACTGAGGGACAACCCAGTTATATATAGGGTGGGGACAAATCTTAATCAGGACACAAGTTTTACTTCGCTGACCTCTCAAGATATTAAGATATTTCAGTTGTCTAATTCAGCTCAGCAAGTGTAATTTACTTTTGTAGTTATGCGCCAGTCATAAAAATCCAGAAAAACCAAAAATTAGAAGAGCCTTGCGTGCCAAACAGTTTCATTCAATGGCAAGCAAAACAATAACGGTAGATTTTTAAAGTTGGCAGGAAATTTTCATAATAAACAAAATATTTCACATTTGCATCTTAACTCGAACTGGATAAGCTTGCGCTAAATACAATTCTAGCAACCATGGTGTAATGTCATTGAAATAGATAGTTTCAAACAATGCTGTAGTGGAGACCTATGATTGTACTGTTTCAATTCAATAACTAAGTTGTTACTGATGCTATGCTGCTGCTTTACGTTTTTATATACTGAACTTATCAGTTTCCAGAAAATGCAGCAGCTTTCGAGCGAAACTTTCTTGGTTGTTTACTTTAGCTGAGCAAAGTCAGCAACAATAGAACCATATCAAATATTGCGTAACCAGACTCCATGCTGACAAGTAGCACATATATATCAATGTGTGACAAGCGTATCTAGATACATATATAACTGTAATAGTATGTGCTTCAATTCTCAATGCAACGAATAGAAGCGTTCGTTATCTTTGTGACGGCAAACCGGGTTGAGCTCAGTGCAATGAATAATAAAATATGCAATGACGGTAGTAATAGAAGCTTACAAGTAATTTTTACTATTTTTGCTGATGTCCAGTTGATATGTCAAAAACGTTTCAATCTATTGAAAAACAGATCCTAGGATTTGCTTGAAGGAAACATTCCTCAATAATTAACATTTAGTAATTCTCCACAGTTCACGTATACTGATTTTAGACCTTAAAGCGAAGTCACTAGCGGGGTATTTAGGAGTTATTGGTAAAACCGGTTTAAGAAAGCAGGCATATGTGCAGGGTATAATGAACTTCTGGTAAAATTTCATAAGGCACGTATGCACCTCCATGTGGTTCTTGTTTAAATGTGTTTTACAAAAACTAGGTATTGTATTCATCTGAGGTTTGGGGTTAAACGCGCAGCTATTACTACTCACGTCAGCGCCTGTGTCGGCTGCAACGCCTACAAAGACAACCCGCCCACCTTAGCAAGGACTATAAAGTGGCCTGAAGCAGACAAGGTTTGGTCCCGGATTCACATTGAATTCCTCGGGCCGATGAACAAAATTATTTAGTCATTGTGGATGCCTACTCAGGTTGGCCAGAATTGTTTCCCCTTTCGCGTATTACAACTGCCGAGACACTCAAGGTTTTAAGATCTGTTTTCAGTAGATTTGGTATCCCAAATACATTAGTTTCTGACAACGGCCCCGCCTTCATATCAAACGATACGATTTCCAGGAGTTTTGTACAGTTAATGGAATTAGCCATGTCTTGACACCTCCTTACCATCCCAATTCCAATGGTCTTGCTGAGCGCATGGTCCGCACTTTTAAAGATTATTTAAAAAGAATCAAAGGTAAAGTCCCAGATATTCCCACTGAATTACCGCACAACTCCTAATCCAGCTACCAATGTTGCCCCAGCTGACCTTGTTTTGAAACATTCCGTCCGCACCCGACTATCTATTATTAAAGAGTCCCCTGATACTACTACGAACGACAATGCTCCCACAAAGGTTTTTCGCATTCAACAAAAGGTGTGGGTGCGTAACTTTCGCAGTGGTGTTAAATGGTTGTCAGGGGTTGTAATCGCAAAGAAAGGAACTGTCAGGTAGTGGTGCATACCAACACATGGATTCGTCATGCAGACCGGCTTCGCCATCGAATTAGCAGTGGTGCCGCTTCTGACGACGATTGGTCGCATGTGCCAGCTTTTGGTACCCCGGAGTAACCCCTTGGGCCGCGTCCTCCTAACCATGGGCGTGCCCCAGAACCAGAAATACTGGGAGGCCCAATTGCCCCTCGACGGTCACAAAGAATCCGCCGGTGTCCTCAGAGCTATGACCCTGGCAGTGGCGAATTTTACCGCCAACCGAGTCTGAACTATCGGTGTGGCGATTAGCCATTCTGGGAGGAAAAGAGAGATGTAGTGATATGAGAAGATACAAGTTTCTATAACTCTAAATATATAAAACCTGAATAGTTTTGTACCTGCGCTTATACTATGTATAGTTAAAGACTTTGGTAGTTACATATCATTTCAGTTTTGATATCAGCCGCGTAGGAGATTGGAAGGCGCGAAATGATTGGAAGTCACAGCCCAATTGATAATGGAATCAGAAGGCTCCAGATTAAATTATTAATTTAGTAAATATTAATTCATTTTTAATTTATTGTTATTTATAATTTATTAATTTATTAATTAATAAAAATGATTTTAATCTTTAAAAACGTATATTTTTGTTTTTTCATTGGTGTCAGACATGGAAAGTTTTGAAAATGCTCACGAAACGCAGTTGCCTCACTAATTTCATGTTATGTGTAGTTGTTAACGTTGTAAAGGAAATGGTATACTCTATAGAACCAACTGAATTGCAATTTTATAGCTGAACTGCAAATGTAGCCGTTTACCCAGGAGTTGTTAGATAGATAGCATTATTTATTTGGGAAAACAAAGAATGAAAAATTGAAAGAAAATATTGAAAGCATTGTTGCTGAATTTTCTTTAGCGTTGAAGCAGCTACTTTTGTAGCACTTCTACCAGGGCTGGTGGACCAAGAAGAAACCAAGGGCAAGCCCGAACGGGAGGCGTGAGGCACCCTCGTACGCACGAAACCAGGACCTAGAAAAGAGAAGAGAAGAGGGAGGTTCAGCTTTTCACTCACCATTGAAAGTAAAGAATTGGTCCCGCCGAGGATCGAACCACGGCCCTTCTGACTCCGGAGCAGACATGCTAACCACTACACCACGGGACCATCAGCTGAACTCCCATTGCAGGCTTATCAATCTTTCCTATGCCTGCTTCCCTTACATCTCCCCCGGGTTTCTTTAAGACGCGTCCCGCGGCTTACTCAACCCGGAATCGAACCGAGAGCGCATCCAGCGCAGGGCATTCTGAGCCCAAGGGATCCGTGCTCCCCCGACACACGTTCCAGACCCCTTTAGATCCAACCAACCAGAAGCAACTACTGGGGGTCCGGAGACAGGAGTCCAATCCGGGTCCTCCTGGCAGCCTCGCCACATGTAGCGCTTCTACCAGGGCTGGTAGACAAAGAAGAAACCAAGGACAAGCCCGAACGGGAGGCGTCAGGCACCTTCGTACCCACGAAACCAGGACCTAGAAGAGAGAAGAGAAGAAGGAGGTTCAGCTTTTCACTCACCATTGAAAGTAAAGAATTGGTCCCGCCGGGGATCGAACCACGGCCCTTCTGACTCCGGAGCAGACATGCTAACCACTACACCACGGGACCATCAGCTGAACTCCCATTGCAGGCTTATCAATCTTTCCTGTGCCTGCTTCCCTTACACTTTGACTTTGATGATGGTCCAAGGGTATGATATTTGTAATAAAGTAGTGAGATCTTTCCACAGAATCCACTCTATATTCAATGACACGAAAGGTCAGCGTGTCTACTCATCGTCATCGGGCTTTAACACTTAAAAATAGTGTGTAATTTTCTTTGAAGTGAGCATACACATTTGGGGGGGGTCAGCCGTTTTTAGCTAATTTTTTACAAAACAATTTTTTGAATATACACTGAAAACCACAGATCCTATTTTGAAAAACATCTTAAATATATACATATGTATAAATATATATATATATATATATATATATATATATATATATATATATATATATATATATATATATTATATCTTAAAATATAATAAATTAAAAAGTTTTCGCGGGCAGGGCCGGGCTGGTCCGAAAATTTCGACGGGCTCGACAGGTCGGGCCGAAGCAGTTCAAGGGCCGGGCAGGCCTCTAGTATACGCACTATGAAGAACAAACGAATCTTAGCAAACTAATTTCAAGCACCACAGCGGTATCATTCCCTTTTTCCTGCTGCGCCTCAGCGCAGCAGGTCTCTTATGTTTGCTCGGCCCAGGCCCTCACACGCAGTTTACTTGATAAAGATGCATTTTTACATAAATGCGTGAGAGCAGTGCTTTAAGATAGGGCCAGTATACTTTGTGTGTGAATTCTTGCTTTCTTTTCAAAGAATCAAAGTTTCTGATTTATGCAGTATTTACGCATATATATTCGTGTCATAATGGCAATTTTAAAACCGGACAACTTATTCGTTATTTGGATTGATGACTCATAGTTGAACTTCGAATCGTTTATCAGCTCAGCAGAGATTTTAGACAAGACAGTTGCAGAAAAGAAAACCTAATAATATCTGTATTGAAACTTAATTCACAATATGAAATCAAATTCGTGAAATATAGTTTAACAATTACTTAATAATAATAGGAACAATTATTATCTATTCGTATTCAGACAATATTTTGCACGTTTTATATTTTGTAATAAGCAAGTAAGTTCTCCGTTATAAATAATTTAGCTGCGCAGCAGGTTTACAGTTACGGAAAATGTCCATCCAGCGAAAACTTAACCTTTTGCATAAAATCTTGCTTGTTAAGGGGTAACTTGTTCTCAATGTTTCTACACGCATTCTTTATAATTATGGTGCAGATGGCCTGGCTGCTGTCTACAGACATGCCGTCCTATCACTTAAATAAAGGAGTCGAGTAAAGGATGATCACATAGAAAACAAACATGGTTTAGTAGCTAAACATGCTTCGTTTTATCCAGCCTTTTGCCAACTGCAGGCTAACGATTTGGTTCTGTTTTGCGATCGCATTGAATTTTTGCTTAATTTGTCTGCAGTGGCAAAGCATTAACCGAGTTGTTTGTACTGCTTCATTTTCGTTTGTGATTAGATGCTCTCTTGAAAACTGGCCAATCAAGTAACAGCAAATTAGCAGTGACGGCCGATGGTGACAGCCGAGTGACGTGGCCTAATGGCCCTCCTGACTCCGGAGCAGACATGCTAACCAACCACACCACAGGGCCATCAGCTGAACTTCCATTACAGGCTTATCAATCTTTCCTATACCTGCTTCCCTTACAGAATACAGTTATACATTAATGTTTGTTTCAGGAGGAGGTTGTTTCGGCTATGACGGTACCACAGAACTTTATAAACAAATTGGTATCAAGCATCTGTATACCTCATTCTAAAATTTTTTACGCTTCGTTTTCTTTTAAAAAATACTGTGGAATATCAGTCAGTCAGACGTGTTAAGCCTAAGCCTAAGAGTTTAAAATTACAGTAATCTGCTGAATTCTACAATATTCCTACAGTATTTCTACAGTAATTACAGTTGTGAAGTTGACAGTACATGTCTAAAAGTAGTCGTATTGTAGTTCTGTGACGTATTTTAATGAGAGGGTCAATATTTGAAACAACAGATGTCCGAATATACACTTTGACTTGACAAATAATTAATCATTTTTAACTGTAATTAATCATTTTTTAACTCATAATTAATCCATTTCTTCGCACTATACAAGTCTCTGCTGAAAACTAAAAGTCTGACCAAAAATTCTTGGAACCGAAATGTGAGCGGCTGTCCTGAGTTATCATTTGAAGGTAGCCTATATAATGTATATATTTTTCGAATCCTCAGGAACCCGAGATTTCGAAAATCCGAAAAAATCCGAAATTCCGTATTTCATTCACGGAAAATTTAAAATTTTTAGTTTTTCGCCCAATTTTTATCGCAATCAAAATTTGGTTCTGACAGTCGAATAGACCTGGTCCGGCTACACATTTTTGCTCTTAGAAGCTTTTCACGAAAATGCACCCAATTTCCGGAATTCCGGGTTTTCAAAATTACCGGATTTTAAAAATTTCCTCCAATACCCACAAGATGGGTATCATTCGAAAGCTCTTATCGGGCTGAACAACTTTTGTAATAGAACGAACTCGTGAAAATGCACTCAATTCCCGGAATTCGCGAAAACCGGATTTTCCGGATTTTAAAAATTTTCTCCAATCCTCACAATATGGATATTATTCGCGAGCTCTTGATGAGCTGAACAAATCTTGTAATAGAACCAATGCTTGAAAATGAGCCCAAGTCCCGGAATTCACGAATTCCGGATTTCATTCTAGCTTGGAAATTTTCGTGAATTCCGAGAACTGGGCTCATTTCCCCAAGTTGGTTCTATTACAAGATTTGTTCAGGTCATCAAGAGCTCTCGAATGATATCCATATTGTAGGCATTGGAGAAAATTTTTAAAATCCGGAAAATCCGGTTTTCGCAAATTCCGGGAATTGAGTGCATTTTCACGAGTTCGTTCTATTACAAAAGTTGTTCAGCCCGATAAGAGCTTTCGAATGATACCCATCTTGTGGGTATTGGAGGAAATTTTTAAAATTCGGTAATTTTGAAAACCCGGAATTCCGGAAATTGGGTGCATTTTAGTGAAAAGCTTCTAAGAGCAAAAATGTGTAGCGGGACCAGCTCTATTCGACTGTCAGAACCAAATTTTGATTGCGATAAAAATTGGGCGAAAACCTAAAAATTTTAAGTTTTCCGTGAATGAAATCCGGAATTTCGGAATTTTTCGGATTTTCGAAATCTCGGGTTCCTGAGGATTCGAAAAATATATACATTATATAGGCTACCTTCAAATGATAACTCAGGACAGCCGCTCACATTTCGGTTCCAAGAATTTTTGGTCAGACTTTAGTTCAGCGCAGTTGAAGTGGGGGTGAATTTGAGTCGGGGTCGTTTTTTTAGTCCGCCATTACACCGTCTCGACACGCTTTTTGATATAGATTTGCTATTGTTCACTAACTTCTTTTGTTCGTAATCCCGTGCAATGGTCTGGAAAGCCTTTATCTTGTGAGTTTCCTTGGAAAGAATAAATACAGTTTGTGTACTTTTGTGTTAGATAGGGTATTCAGTGAGGAGAAGTTTAGATGATTTAACATCACACACCTTTGACCAGAACCTGCACTTATTTCCTTAAATTTACACGAAGTCCGGTCTTTATTTCGACAATTACGTGAGCATATAGGACTAACCTTCACAATCTTGGAAAATTGCTAAAGTTATCTCTGTTCATAAAAAAGATGATCGTGCAAATGTAAAAAATTATAGACTCATTAGTCTGTTGTGTAGCTGCAGCAAAGTCATGGAATCCATAATTGCAAAATGGTTACGTGATGTCTTGATTACTGAAAACATAATTACAAATGATCAGTATGGATTTATTCCAAATAAGTCAACTGTAATGCAGTTATTAATTTGTAGGAATAACACTGGGTGAACAGTATTGATGCTGGTAATTTTGTAGATGTATTGTATACAGATATTGCGAAAGCCTTCGACAGCGTTCCCCATGGAAAATTGAAATTTAAGCTTAAAAACTTGTGTCTTCCATTACCAGTATATAAATGGTTATGTGATTACTTGGATAATCGTAAGCAATATGTTGAAATTAATGACTCTTGCTCAAAATTTGAAGAAGTGAAGAGTTGAGTTCCATAGGATAGGATTTTAGGTCCACTGTTGTTCCTTGTGTACATCCATGATTTAATTAGTTCATCACAGTTTAGTAATCTTAAGCTTTATGCTGACGATTGTAAATTATACATAACTTGTTCTAGTTATCCGGAAAGTAAGTTTTAGCAACCAGATCTTTCTGCAATGAATGCCTGGTTTAAAACATGCAACTGAATTTGGTAGTACCTAAATGTATGGTATTGCATTTGGGTAAAAATAATCCCTGTAGCTAGTATGTTATTGACGGGCAGTTCCTAAAATCAGTAAGCTCTGTTAAAGATCTTGGTGTCTACATTAACAAAGACTTAAAATGGGAAACTCACTGTGCTCAAATTGCAGCAAACTGTCATCTTTGTGTAAACATGCTATTTATGGCTTTTGTAACTAGACAGCCTTTGTTTCTGGTAAAATTATTTGAAACATATCGCCGACCTAAATTAGAATATGCGTCAGACATTTGGAATCCTTGTTTACTAAAGGATATAGATAGGATTGAATCTGTTCCAACGAAAATTTACCAAACGACTCCCTGGAATGCAGTTAAAAAGTTATTCAGAAAGACAAAATATTTTTGAATATGAAAAGCTTGGAACTCAGGAGAATTGAAAAGATATGTCACTTGTATATAAAATATCTCGTCACCAGTTTAATGAGAATGTTGCTTATTGCAGCCTAGCGTATATGTCAGTACCCGTGGTCATCAGTTTAAGCTAAAAACTATAAGGACAAATTTAAACTGTATGAAATATTCTTAAAACCTGTCGTGTTGTAGAAATATGAAATAATCTTCCAGCTGATGTTGTAAATGCGCCAAATATTGCTATTTTCCGTGAGCGGTTGAATGAATGTGACCTAGCTAGATATACAAAGGAACGAGGCTTGAATGCCGGTTAATCGGCAATCCTCTATCCCATTGCCTATGTATTACTGTGCGTGCTTTATGCGTTCTTATTTAGCAGTTGTTGTTATGATTACTGTTATACTGGCAGTAAACCAAACCAAATCAGGAGCAACACAAACCTTTTATACAGAAATGTCAAGCTTCCAACGGTTTGGAGGCCCGGGAGCCGCCGTAGTAGTAATAGAGGGCGCACCTGAGCGCACTTTGGGAGTCGATTTTCATCCCAATTTTGGGAGTCCTTTTGGGAGTTCTCTATTTTCGGGAGCTATTTTGATCCCTATTTTTTGGGAGCCATTTTGAATCCGACTTTTTGTCCCTTTGACCCTATGCTTAAGAAGATTGATGAGAATTGGCTACAGACTAGAATCCAACTTTTGGGAGTTATTTTCCATCCCAACTTTTGCGAGCTGTTTTGATCCCAACTTTTGGGAGCTATTTTGATCCCAACTTTTGGGAGCTGTTTTGATCCCCATTGTTTGGGAGCCATTTTGATCCAAACTTTTGGGAGCTAATTTTCATCTCAACTTTTGGGGGCCATTTTGAGTCAACTTTTGGGAGCAGTTTTGATCCAAGCATTTCTAATCTAACTTTTTATGTCAATGTTTTGAGAAAGGATGTTTATTGTTTTGTGGAAGCCTGTGATGGGTATGGACCTTCAGGAGGGATTAATATATGTAATGAAACTGCGTAATTTGTGGATGAAATTATACTGAATCAAAATATATGTGATGGGTTTCACTTGACGATTTTCTACGTTTTTTGTCAAGGTACGCAGCATTTGTCAGGCTCTCATTGAGGCCTATGGAATGCTGCCCTCTGTGGTCCGTTTTGAAAGATGGAAAAGAGACGGAGGGGCGAAGGTCAATGATAGAAAACTTGACCCCCTAAGCAGTTCTGACGTACGCTTATTTCAGTCGCCCCCAGTGCAACCTCTGTTGTGCCTGCCATCAAAGGTCGCCCCCCGCAGATCAACAGCGACTAGGATGGCGGAAGTCTACTACATCCCTCGGAAGGGTAAAATGGAGAAAAAGATTGGCTGTCGGAAGGAGTCGGAGGGTAGGCCGAGAACTCAAACAGGAAAATTGCAATAACGTACAAGGAGTATGTAAAAGTAATCGTGTAATAAACTGGAATTTATCCCTGATTGATACGCAGAAACATACACAGAGGGATCTTTTTCACCCCCCATGTCTCCAACCACATTCAATCAGGGCGTAAAACAAGGATGAGCATGTTAAATGCGCAATAGACCCAGAGGGACCTTTCCTCCTCCATCACGAAATTTAAAAGCCCATGTTGACCAGCCTAAGTAAGATTAACTTTAATTAAATTGACTTATAGTATATAATTGACCATTACAAATTGCTTAATCTAAATAGACTTAGCTTTGTCTCCAGGAGTGAAACTACCCTTGTGATATACTGTAAGTCCAATAAATGCAGTGAGGCCCACGACCATGACCGGAGTGGCAGCCGTGGCACGCTCAAAGTGCGAACGGTTGGACTTTGTCTTAAACCTGTCGTTAACCCAGTGACAAACTAAAAGAACTTAAAATTAGTGAAATCTTTAAATCTAAATCGCAGCTCATTCGACTTAAAAATGTGTGTCTATGCCATTTGGAAGACTTGGAAATAAATACATCAGTTAGACAGATATATAGATCGACGTCAATAGAACGCCTCTACTACAATACTGTGTCCGAGTCATGTGTCACAGCCCGGAAGTAACTTTTACCATTTTAAGTTTTAATGTGATATCACTTCGTTTGCCATTTCCACAATTAATGAGAAAACGAAATAGCAGTTTCTTAGTTTATTCACATAATGTAAAACTTATCTTTCCAAAATGCGACCACATTCCAGGAAGTAGTAAATGCAATCCGACTTTCTACGTTGATTGTTCAAAGATTGTTGTGGTTATTTAATATCTGCCAGCTCAATTAGTTTTAATCGTAAAGTAAAAATGAAGTTGAATAATGTCTTTTAGGAGAAGATGGTAAAATGTTTTACTAAATCTGCTTTGAGTATACAATTGTGTACTAATTAGTTGTATCATTTTTGTATTAAAACTATTGGGATATTATTTAACCGAATCATAGCCTCTGTGTAGTATTTAATGTCAAAGTTTTGAAGCAAGCTTGGTCTTTTAGACAAAATCTTTTGCCAAGAAGTCCTGTGGTTTGTGTTATATGCTTTTGGAGTCTAACGTTATATATAATGTATATACTGCTAAAGCGTGTCTATTTCAACAGAGTTTCTTTCACAGCTGTTTCAAAGTCTTAGGCGTTGTTTCACATTTGAAACTAGTATATTTCTACTGCACTACATATGTGTTAAATCTAAGCGTGCATTTTATTTATTGCATTTATTAGGCTGTTTTTAACATTTTCCTTATTTTTAACTTAATTCTTTTATTAAAGACCTCTCAATCTTCTTCCCTTTTCTTCTCATCGTCTTAATTAACCCTTATTTGTCTCTTCCTCCTATTTTTCTGCCAATCAACGACCATGTCACACCGTTAGTTTCAAACATTTATTTTAAGAGACAACTTAATTAACTGATACTTACCCATTATGAATGTATGCAAATTGGAGCAAAATACATAGTAAAGAAGACAAAATGTCGCATCATAATTTATAAATAGCGCACAACATTGATTAAATAAGTAAACATAATAGGAATTTTCATGAAAATAAAATAATCAAACAGGGAATTGCAATGGGAGGGAAGGGAATTGGTAGGAAGGGCAATGCTCATGAAATTTGTAGGTAGAATTCAATTTTTAACTACCTCAAATTTCATGCGCCAATGTTGCCCTTATGAGAGCAGTTGGGATAGGGTCAGGTACCGCCATCTACCACTTAGCATACAGCTGGAAATGCTGTGGATGACATGATACCCGTAGGACCGTTCCTCCACTACGACCCGGATAGCATTGGCTGGGCCCCCGTCGAAACCCATATTCCCCAGCGGCTCTTCGAATTCATGGAAAATTCGAAAGCGGGTCCCGGTGTCCTTGCGCCAGGGCTTATTGGGGAGGGCCAAGGTCTGGAGGATGAGCTCCTTAATTGATTGCATAGAACCGAAGAAGCAGCCCATTTCCTTGGACGTGGGAGCACAATGTCTTACAATGTGCGCATCGTCAATTGTAACGCAGCTAACGTTCTCGACGGGATACATTTTGCAACAAATATCAAAACTTTGGAGTCCTGAACATTTTGTTGGTTTTTAAATTTTAAATTCAAAAAAACGTCAAAAATTGACTAATTGACCACAACTGGTCTGCCAACATAAAATTGATAGGACGTAATCACATAAATTTTACCAACACTAATAATACACACAACTTTTACAGCATATAAGACTTCATTAGTATATTCGTTAGGATTATCAAAAATTTCATACAGTACTACTTTATCCTCACTCTGCATAGATACAGCCCTTGGATTTTCTACAGTCTCTATAATTAATATCCCTATCTACAGTTGACGAAAAATACGAACGTTTTCTTTTATTTACACAAGCATGAGTCTGTACATGGGCATTGTCAATTACAATCTGTTTAGTTCGCAACAAGGTCTTCCACTGAGAAGGATTTGTCACATTCCATGATACAGTCTTCGGAAGAATCCATTGGTTCATCTTCCTGGATATAGTCATGGTAGAATGAGTCTAGTTTTAATTTCAGTTGAAGCCAGTCGTCGTGATGATACGCAACAGGAAACAGGAGTGGTGCTTAACTGATATCTGCTTCAAGCCAGCATGTGAGAACTGGAACTTCGAGCCAAATTATGACCTGCAAATTGCTACATTCATGATCGAGTTTCAAGACGAAAGAAGAAAACCTAGTGACCTATATGATGTGAGGGAGCAAACACAGTTGGAAATACATTGAGAAATATAGAGATATAGAGATACACAGTGGGAAATTTGTAGTTCCGTTTCAAGTGAAAAAAGCACAAGTGTAACTCTAGGAGGAACACACAAAATATGAATACAAGAAAGAAATGGACTTAAAAGAATACAAGTCCTCAAAGAAGAATGAAAAGAAGTGTTGTGAATATAAAAAAAAGAAAAAGAAGAATTTATAAAATGCGCCCTGTCGCAACTGCCAACGGACGCGTGAGGATGGTTTAACTAACCATGCTCATTCGATGGTTTTGGTACCTGATGGGTCATGTGGCGAGGACGAAACATGACACATCAGCAAAATAAACCTGTGCCTATACTGATATAATAACTACGTTTATGTTTCAGACATTATGAATAACATTAATGTGACGGGTGTGAGATTAGCTGAAAAAATGAGGGACTTGATCACGACGATACTACACCTAGCTTCAGAGAAATTCTATTGTCGCATCTTATGGAAACTACGAAACTACAACATCGAAGCATTGAAGAAAAGATGGATGGGAATAAACTGAATGTGAATGCATCTGAATGGAGACGCCGAGAGAAGACATCCCGAATGAAAAACTGGAAAGGTGTCTGATAGAAAAAGCGTCCAACAAACATGGATCGAATGTCCAAACATGTCCGGAAAATGATTGCCTATACGATCAATAAACGCTATCCCATGGGCGACGGATTCCAAAAAGTACTGGAAGAGGTCCTGGAGGTTGACATCAACCAGTTGGAAGAAGCGGTGAGATAAGAACTGTACCTGCTGAGAATTCCCATGGGTGCCACCGGTATCTCTTTGGCTACCAAAATTCCAACCGAAATTGGCCTAGTTGTGCGGGAGAATCGTAACGGTATCCATGGGTTGTGCCTAACGGAACTTCCTGCTTTGATGAAGCCTACAAGAACCTGCAACTTGAACCCACAACTGAACAGCAAACTGCAACCTTCATGCTTGAGTTTCAAGAAGAAAGAAGAAAGCCTAATGATTGGCAAGAGTGACAATAATATAAACTGTAAAATATTGAATGTCGATTCCTCCATCCAATTCAGGGAATGTGGAATATGGGCATTGCGGAAGTTGTGCAGATGATGGCCCGCTCAGACTGTAACGGATGTCGCCATTTAGTGGCCTACCATTCATGCAAAGACAAAAACAATGAAAGGAATAAGACATTATATTGGGACAGTGCGGTAGATTACTGTATAAACAAATTATTTAAGGTGGTGATTCCCTTTGGTCACATAAAGTTTGCACCATTATTACTCATTCCTTACTTGGAGTTAAGAAGCCATTTTTATATGAAAATGTAGCTTGACATTTTCTCTTTTTAACGCATGCCACGAAACTAATGTTGCTTTTCTAGAATATTTTTAACACATTTTAGAAGAAGTATAATTTTCCAGAATTTTTGCAGACTCAACTAAATTTTTTCGCGAGACATTGGTTATATCATTCAATACCTCCATCGAATAGCTGGGGACGATTTTTTATTTATTGCGAAATAGCTCTTCGTTATAGAGAAATACGCTGAAATGTGTGCGTAACCTGTATTTTGCCTACTTTTTCCAAATTTGTCAAGCGATTACTTTAGCTAGAAAGCAGCAATCGGTTCAACTAAAAAATCGTCCCTGGGTATGTTTGTGCAGAACACATTTGTTCAGTAGCAGCCCTCCACCTTGCACGGTGAATGCTCCACAATCTTTGGAAAAAAATTGGTCGTGGTTTTGCAAAAACTACATTTTTTATGATAGCAGCCTACAGGATAGCAGTTGGAAGACGATCATGCGCCGGATTATTTGTCCTTATGAGACCTTCATACCGACGCCTTTAGTTTGATTTTACGGCTTGCGTAGTTCAAGAAATGTTGGATTATTTGATTTCTGCAAAAATGACGTTTTCGACGCCAAAACAAGAAAATCGGCTATATCTCACGGTAGAGAAAAGTTGGAAACTTGCTTTAAAAAGCAAAAATGTGCAACTCAATGAGATCTTTCGAATGAATATGGTCATAACTGTATAGCAGCTGCCAAACGTTCAGAAATTTGGAAAAACCACTCTGACCGGAAATCTCGAACTTTTGAATCGGGATTGCGCGGAGGGTGTTAGAACGCTAAAAGAACTTATTTCGGAAAGTTTCATCAAATTTCGTGTTGATTTACGCCGCCAAATAACAATATGTGCCCAAAAGGATTCACCACCTTAAATAAAATGTTAATAAATAGTTCGATTTTTATCATAGGTAGTCTAAGACACTTTATTTAACTTATAAGTAATAAAGCATCACTTAGAATAAATTTACTGTTCACCAGGTAGGGTAGGCAGCTTTTAGATACGAGAAGAAAGTTACGTAGCTACGAGAAGAAAGTTTAAGAGGAATAGGTATGAAATGTCAGGCATAGATGATTTTTGGCAGATGGACTTGGCAGACATGAGTGCCCTTAGCAGGTACAACAATGGTGTGAAGTATCTCTTAGTTGTGATTGACGGCTTCTCGAAAATGGCATGGGTACAGCCAACAAAAATCAAACAGGCAGGGCCATTTTTAAGCGCAATCAAAAACACTATCACTGATCGGCAACGGATGTCAGACATGTCAGATATCAGACAAAGGTAGAGAATTTGTTAACACTTATTAGATAATTACTTTAAACAAAAGGGGATAAATTTTTACACCGAACAAAATCCATAAACAAAAGCAAGTAAGGCGGAAAGATTTATCAGAACTTTAAAGTCAAGGATATACCGCTACCTTACTCATGCTAATAGTTTGGCGGTATGTAGATGCTTTAAGTGGCAGGCAGGCAGGGCCATTTTTTAGCGCAATCAAAAACACTATCACTGATCGGTAACGGATGTCTGACATATCAGATGTCAGACAAAGGTAGAGAATTTGTTAACACTTATTAGATAATTACTAAACAAAAAGGGATAAATTTTTACACCGCACAAAATCCACAAACAAAAGCAAGTAAGAACTTTAAAATCAAGGATTTACCGCTACCTTACTCATGCTAATAGTTTGGCGGTATGTAGATGCTTTACAAGATATTGTAAAGGCATATAATCATACTAAGCATAGTAAGCACAAAGTACAGGCCTGCAGATGTGACAAAAGAGGTGGAATCAGAAGTGAAGATTCGTTAATGTCCCCAGTAACTAAATTGAAAGAAAGAGATCAAGTTAGAATTCAAAAAGAACAGACAGTTTTCAACAAAGGTTACAAACCAAATTGGACACAGGAAATTTTTACGATAGCCAAACTTATTCTCCGAAAACAACCAGTCTATAAAATCATAGACAGTACAGGTGAGGAAATTGTAGGCACGTTTTATGAGCCAGAGTTACAAAAAGTAATTAAAGGACTTGAAGCCACCTATAAAGTAGAATGCATATTAATACAACGTCGTGGCAAAAATGGTCAGAAAGAATTCCCAGTAAAATGGCTAGACTATCCAGAATCAGCACAGGACACAGGAAATTTTGGCAGAAATGGTCAGAAAGAATTCCCAGTAAAATGGCTAGGCTATCCAGAATCAGCAAGTACTTGTGTGTCTATCAAAAGATTTTGAATGCACCATTATAGTGAAATTCCGCAGAACTAACACAGCTGGGACAAAGCAGAAAATTATTAAATGGAAATGAGCTGAGACGGCTGGAATTTTGCTTCTAATCTTAGATGAAAAATTTCCACGGAAACTGGCTAACTGCGCTAGAAACTAGCCATCTCTGTAGTAAAATAAAATTAGTAATATGTGATAAACATACTTGAAATTTCATGGCACGCCTCTGTCTTGATTGGAATCTTGCTGGGCAGAACTAAGAAGGTTATAGTTCCATGGAATTTCACTGACAAGGTTGGAAACAAGCAGCCTATGTTAAGTCCTTCAAAAATTCCATGGATTTTAGCTGATAAGGTTTTCATGGGTCTAATCTGCGGAAACTCTCTATATTAATGGTGTACTCATCTTTTGATAGACGTATTGGGAACCAGAAGAAAATGTATATAAGTTAGACGAAGTTAGTTTTCCTTCAGTTTAGCAATTGTGCCAGCTAGAATGCAGTGGCGTATTACTAATATGATAGCGACCTTTCGCTTTAATCAAGAACTTAATTTACATGAAATTGCAGCTACTTTATCCAAACATCGCAACCTACAGCACACAAAAGTTTCAGGGTTTGGTTTCTTGTCATTAGTTCTTGATAAAAGTGGCACTATTAATTTTTCACAATGGCAATGTTTTTCTTGCAGGGGCTCAGTCCAGAGAGCAAGCACAGACTGCGGCTAATATGCGTGCCCAGAAGTTACGCTTAGCATTGAAAGTAGCATTCGTGTGCGGAATGTCGTTGCATTGATGGACTTGCAGTCTAGCCTAAATTTATGTGCCATTGCGGAAAAACATAAAAAAACTCATCATGTTGTGTTGGAACTAAAATATGCAGGCCTCAAAGTTTGTCTAAAGAAACCAGTGGCATGTATCATATTTCACACAGGAAAAGTAATTGTCACCGGGGCAAATGACGAAATAGAAATGATTAGTAAAGTTACAGAAATTGACAACCTAATAAGATGGAACAACAACACCAAATAAAGTATGGTTAAAGACGGACGACTTCTTCATTTGCGCATGTTTAGATTTAGAGAGTTCTTTAGTTAGACTACCAAAGATTATAACACTAAATAATTACAAACTGGAGTAGTAAAATGCATTCTTACAAACTTAACAAAGAATGTAGGGTCTAGTAAGAAAGAAATAAAATTTCCTGGAGGTAACTTTAAATCGTCTACTGAACTGCTAATGGCATCCGCGGAATCCCGGTTCAAAAATTCGAGATTTGCGATCAGGGCGGTTTTCCCCAATTTCTGATAGTTTGGCAGCAGCTATACAGTTATGATTATGTTCATTCGAAAGATCTCATTGAGCTTTTTTTGCTTTTTAAAGCAACTTTCTAGCTTTTCTCTACTGTGGGATATAGCCGATTTTCATGTTTTGGCGTCGAAAACTTGTCATCTTTGCGGAAATCAAATGATTCAACATTTCTTGATCTACGCAACCAGTAAAATCAAACTAACGGCGTCGATCTGAAGCTCTCATAGGGACAAATTATCCGACGCATGATCGTCTTACAACTGCTATCCTGTAGGCTGCTATCATAGAAAATGTAGTTTTTGCAAAAACACGACTAATTTTTTTCAAAGATTGTGGAGCATTCACCATGAAAGCTGGAGGGCTGCTACTTAACTTAACGTGTTCTGCACAAATATACCCAGGGACGATTTTTTAATTGCTCCGATTGCTGCTTTCTAGCTAAAGTAATCGCTTGACAGATTTGGAAAACGTAGGCAAAAACAGGTTACGCACACATTTGAGCTTATTTCTCTCATAACAAAGAGCGATTTCACAATAAATAAAAAATCGTCCCCAGCTATTTGATGGAGGTATCGAATGATATAACCGATGTCTCTGGAAAAAATTTACTTGAGTCTGCAAAAACTCTGGAAAATTAGACTCTTCTAAATTGTGTTAAAAATATTTTAGAAAAACAACATTAGTTTCATGGTATGCATTAAAAGAGAAATGTCAAGCTACATTTTGATATAAAAATGGCTTCTTAACTTTAAGTAATGAAAGTGTAATAATGGTGCAAACTTTATGTGGCCAAAGGGAATTACCACCTTAAGAAGAACGATTTGTAAAACATTGCGTACTTTGGCTTATTGCTTTTTAATGAGAACAGTGGTACACAACAAAATAACAGTGGTTAATTCTAATTAGAATAAAAAGGTGAATTGCGAAGACTTGTCAGAATGAGTCCATTCTGCTGCCAGTTTAAGATTGACGGACCCATTATTAGGTTTTCAATTTCTGTAACTTTACTAAAGATTTCTATTTCGTCACTTGCCCGATGACAATTACTTGTCCTGTGTGAAATATGATACATACCACTGGTTTCTTTAGACAAACTTTGCTGCCTGCATTTTCTGGTTCCAACACAAAATGATGCGTTTTTTTAAGTTTTTCCGCAATGGCACATAAATTTAGGCTAGACTGCACGTCCATCAATGCAACGACATTCCGCACATGAATGCTACTTTCAATAATTAAGCGTAACGTCTGGGCACACATATTAGCCGCAGTCTGGGCTTTTCTCTGGACTGAGCCCCTATAAGAGAAACATTGCCATTGTGAAAAATTAATAGTGTCATGTTATCACATAACTAATTTAATTTTACTACGGAGCAATGGCTAGTTTCTAGCGCAGTTAGCCAGTTTCCGTAGAAACATTTTTAATCTAAGATTGGAAAGCAACATTCCAGCCGTCTCATCTCATTTCCATTTAATAATTTTCTGCTTTGTCCCAGCTGTGTTGGTTCTGCGGAATTTCACTATAATGGTGAATTCAAAATCTTTTGATAGACACACAAGTACTTGCTGATTCTGGATAGCCTAGCCATTTTACCGGGAATTCTTTCTGACCATTTTTGCCACGACGTTGTATTACTTGTATTACATTACGTTGTATTACTAGTGCCACTTTTTATCAAGAACTAATGACAAGAAACCAAACCCTGAAACTTTTGTGTGCTGTAGGTTGCGATGTTTGGATAAAGTAGCTGCAATTTCATGTAAATTAAGTTCTTGATTAAAGCGAAAGGTCGCTATCATATTAGTAATACGCCACTGCATTCTAGCTGGCACAATTGCTAAACTGAAGGAAAACTAACTTCGTCTAACTTATATACATTTTCTTCTGGTTCCCAATACGTCTATCAAAAGATGAGTACACCATTAATATAGAGAGTTTCCGCAGATTAGACCCATGAAAACCTTATCAGCTAAAATCCATGGAATTTTTGAAGGACTTAACATAGGCTGCTTGTTTCCAACCTTGTCAGTGAAATTCCATGGAACTATAACCTTCTTAGTTCTGCCCAGCAAGATTCCAATCAAGACAGAGGCGTGCCATGAAATTTCAAGTATGTTTATCACATATTACTAATTTTATTTTACTACAGAGATGGCTAGTTTCTAGCGCAGTTAGCCAGTTTCCGTGGAAATTTTTCATCTAAGATTAGAAGCAAAATTCCAGCCGTCTCAGCTCATTTCCATTTAATAATTTTCTGCTTTGTCCCAGCTGTGTTAGTTCTGCGGAATTTCACTATAATGGTGCATTCAAAATCTTTTGATAGACACACAAGTACTTGCTGATTCTGGATAGCCTAGCCATTTTACTGGGAATTCTTTCTGACCATTTCTGCCAAAATTTCCTGTGTCCTGTGCTGATTCTGGATAGCCTAGCCATTTTACTGGGAATTCTTTCTGACCATTTTTGCCACGACGTTGTATTAATATGCATTCTACTTTATAGGTGGCTTCAAGTCCTTTAATTACTTTTTGTAACTCTGGCTCATAAAACGTGCCTACAATTTCCTCACCTGTACTGTCTATGATTTTATAGACTGGTTGTTTTCGGAGAATAAGTTTGGCTATCGTAAAAATTTCCTGTGTCCAATTTGGTTTGTAACCTTTGTTGAAAACTGTCTGTTCTTTTTGAATTCTAACTTGATCTCTTTCTTTCAATTTAGTTACTGGGGACATTAACGAATCTTCACTTCTGATTCCACCTCTTTTGTCACATCTGCAGGCCTGTACTTTGTGCTTACTATGCTTAGTATGATTATATGCCTTTACAATATCTTGTAAAGCATCTACATACCGCCAAACTATTAGCATGAGTAAGGTAGCGGTAAATCCTTGATTTTAAAGTTCTTACTTGCTTTTGTTTGTGGATTTTGTGCGGTGTAAAAATTTATCCCTTTTTGTTTAGTAATTATCTAATAAGTGTTAACAAATTCTCTACCTTTGTCTGACATCTGATATGTCAGACATCCGTTGCCGATCAGTGATAGTGTTTTTGATTGCGCTTAAAAATGGCCCTGCCTGCCTGCCACTTAAAGCATCTACATACCGCCAAACTATTAGCATGAGTAAGGTAGCGGTATATCCTTGACTTTAAAGTTCTGATAAATCTTTCCGCCTTACTTGCTTTTGTTTATGGATTTTGTTCGGTGTAAAAATTTATCCCCTTTTGTTTAAAGTAATTATCTAATAAGTGTTAACAAATTCTCTACCTTTGTCTGATATCTGACATGTCTGACATCCGTTGCCGATCAGTGATAGTGTTTTTGATTGCGCTTAAAAATGGCCCTGCCTGTTTGATTTTTGTTGGCTGTACCCATGCCATTTTCGAGAAGCCGTCAATCACAACTAAGAGATACTTCACACCATTGTTGTACCTGCTAAGGGCACTCATGTCTGCCAAGTCCATCTGCCAAAAATCATCTATGCCTGACATTTCATACCTATTCCTCTTAAACTTTCTTCTCGTAGCTACGTAACTTTCTTCTCGTATCTAAAAGCTGCCTACCCTACCTGGTGAACAGTAAATTTATTCTAAGTGATGCTTTATTACTTATAAGTTAAATAAAGTGTCTTAGACTACCTATGATAAAAATCGAACTACCTATTAACATTTTATTTAAATAATTCGTTCATACAGTAATCAACGGCACTGTCCAAATAGAACGCCTAATTGCTTTCATTGTCTTTTGTCTTTGCATGAATGGTAGGCCACTAGATGGCGACATCCGTTACAGTCTGAGCGGGCCATCATCTGCACCACGTCCGCAATGCCCATATTCTACATTCCTTGAATTGGAATCGACTCCTCCAATTGTCCAAGTATTGCTATCTGAACATGTGCACGACTTCCATCCGTGGTTCTACGTCGCGATTTTTTTTGGGCCATAAGAGGAGGTCACGCTGTTCGGGGGTGAATAGGCAAAGTTGGTCGTGGTTCTCGTTCAGGAGTAGTTGTTGGGTCATAACAAGGATCTGTATCTTTATCCTCTTGACGAAAGATCTCGTTAATGGCATCCTCCACACAGTCACGTCCAGGTACAGGAACGTCAATAGGCATAGCATTAGGTAAGTAATTGCTATTCATCTAAACACAGAAAGTTGTTTCGCTTTCAGCCACGAAAGCTCATCAGGAGGCTTTGCTAGATTTATTGTAAATGAATACAATAAACCTAGTAGGCAACATCGACAACTTTCAACAATTCACAACAACAACACTTCACAATAAATTGTTTCGCGTCCAGCCACGAAAACTCATCAGGAGGCTTTGCTAAATTTAATACAATAAATCTAGTAGGTAACATCTACAATTTACAGACCCTTTCTTATTTTATTCTTTCTTTTCATGTTTTTGATAATTATTCATACTGTTCTCTTTTCATATGTTTTTCTGCAATGCTATTTTTGCTTCTTTGTTTTAGGGTCACTTTTTACACATTCAGTATTTTACATTCAATTATTGTCACTCTTGCCAATCATTAGGATTTCTTCTTTCTTCTTGAAACTCAACCACGAAGGTTGCAGTTTGCAGTTCAGTTGTGGGTTCAAATTGCAGGTTCTTGCAGGCTTCATTGAAGCAGGTTTCAGTTAGGCACAACCCATGGATACCGTAACGATTATCCCGCACATTTAGGTCAATTTCGGTTAGAATTTTGGTAGCCGTGGAGATGGCGGTGGTACCCTTGGGAATTCTCAGCAGGTACAATTCTTATCTCACCGCTTATTCCATGTGGTCGATGTTAACTTCCAGGACCTTTTCCAGTACTTTCTGGAATCCGTTGCCCATGGGATAGCGTTTATCGGGATATCTTCTCTCGGCGTCTCCATTCAGATGCATTCACATTCAGTTTCTTCCATCCATCTTTTCTTCAATGCTTCGATGTCGTAGTTTCGTAGTTTCCATAAGATGCACCAGTAGAGTTTCTCTGAAGCTAGGTGTAGTATCGTCGTAATCAAAGTCCCTCATTTTTAGCTAATCTCACACCCGTCACATTAATGTTAAATGTCTGAAACATAAACGTAGTTATTATATCAGTATAGGCACAGGTTTATTCTGCTGATGTGTCATGTTTGTCCTCGCCACATGACTCATCAGGTACCAAAACCATCGAATGAGCATGGTTAGTAAAGCATCCTCTCGCGTCGGTTGGCAGTTGCGACAGGGCGCATTCTATAAATTCATCTTTTTCGTCTTTTCTTTTCTTTTATATTCACAACACTTCTTTTCATACTTCTTTAAGGACTTGTATTCTTTTAAATCCATTTCTTTCTTGTATTCATATTTTTATGTGTTCCTCCTAGAGTTACACTTGTGCTTTTTTTACTTGAAACGGGAAAACAAATTGAAACAAACTGAAAACTGTTTGAAACAAATTTCCCACTGTGTATCTCTATCGACAGTTATGTTTTACAAACATGTGTTTTTGGTATATTGATTATACAAGTACATATGATAGGCATTTACAACAAGTTTTGTACAATTTACTCATCGCAGCAGTTTAATCCAGGACACATCCATTCAGGATAAAGCATTTGGCGTAATATTTGCTCCCTGACATCATATAGGTCACTTTCTTCTCGACCGAAACTCGAAACTCGACCATGAATGCAGCAATTTGCAGGTCATAATTTGGTTCGAAGTTCAAGTTCTCACATGCTTGCTCGAAGCAGGTATCAGTTAAGCACTACTCCTGTTTCCTGTTGCGTATTATCACGTTACTGGCATCAACTGAAATCGAAACTAGACTCATTCTACCATGACTACATCCAGGAAGATGAACTAATGGATTGTTCCGAAGACTGTATCACGGAATGTGACAAATCCTTCTCAGTGGAAGACCTTGTTGCGAACTAAACAGATTGTAATTGACAATGCCCATGTACAGACTCATGCTTGTGTAAATAAAAGAAAACGTTCGTATTTTTCGTCAACTGTAGATATAGGGATATTAATTATGGAGACTGTAGAAAATCCAAGGGCTGTATCTATGCAGAGTGAGAATAAAGTAGTACTGTACAAAATTTTTGATAATCCTAACGAATAAACTAATGAAGTCTTATATGCCATAAACGTTGTGTGTATTATTAGTGTTGGTAAAATTTATGTGATTACGGCCTATCAATTTTATGTTGGCAGACCAGTTGTGGTCAATTAATCAATTTTTGACGTTCTTTTTAATTTTAAATTTAAAAACCAACAAAATGTCCAGGACTCCAAAAGTTTTGATATTTGTTGCAAAATGTATCCCGTCGAGAACGTTGGCTGCGTTACAATTGACGGGGCGCACATTGTAAGACATTGTGCCCCCACGTCCAAGGACAAGGGCTGCTTCTTCGGTTCTATGCAATCGATTAAGGAGCTCATCCTCCAGACCTTGGCCCTCCCCAATAAGCCCTGGCTTCGACGGGGGCCCAGCCAATGGTATCCGGGTCGTAGTGGAGGAACGGTCCTACGGGTTTCATATCATCACAGCATTTCCAGCTGTATGCTAAGTGGTAGATGGCGGTTCCTGACCCTATCCCAACTGCTCTCATAAGGGCAACATTGGCGCATGAAATTTGAGGTAGTTAAAAATTGAATTCTACCTACAAATTTCATGAACATTGCCCTTCCTACCAATTCCCTTCCCTCCCATTGCAATTCTCTGTTTGATTATTCTATTTTCATGGAAATTCCTATTATGTTTACTTATTTAATCAATGTTGTGCGCTATTTATAAATTATGATGCGACATTTTATCTTCTTTATTATCTATTTTACTCCAATTTGCCTATATTCACAACGGGTATGTATCAGTTAAATAAGTTGTTTCTTAAAATAAAAGTTTGAAACTAACGTTGTATTGTTTGAAACTAACATACTACATAGAGGCTATAATTCGGTTAAATAATATCCCAATAGTTTTAATACAAAAATAATACAACTAATTAGTACACAATTATATACTCAAAGCAAATTTAGAAAAACATTTTACCATCTTCTCCAAAAAAATTATTCAACTTCATTTCTACTTTACAATTAAATCTAATTGAGCTGGCAGATATTAAATAACCACAACAATCTTTGAACAATCAACGTAGAAAATCGTCAAGTAGAACCCATCACATATAGTTGTTTGATTCTTTCGGCTACAAATTGCTCAGTTCACATCGGTTTGATTACATATCCTAAATCAGCTGTGAATACCCATGCCTATCACATATATTTAGATTCAGTATATTTTCATCCACAAATTACCCAGTTTCATTACATATATTAATCCCTCCTGAACGTTCATACCCATTACTGGCTTCCACAAAACAATAAACATTCTTTCTCAAAATCAAGTTAGATTAGAAATGCTTGGATCAAAACAGCTCCCAAAAGTTGGGATCAAAATGGCCCCCAAAAGTTGGGATCAAAATAGCTCCCAAAAGTTGGGATCAAAACAGCTCGCAAAAGTTGGGATTGAAAATAACTCCCAAAAGCTGGATTCTAGTCGGTAGCCAATTCTCATCAATCTTCTTAATCATAGGGTAAAAGGGACAAAAATTTGGATTCAAAATGGCCCCCAAAAGTTGGGATCAAAATAGCTCCCAAAAGTTGGGATCAAAACAGCTCCCAAAAGTTGGGATTGAAAATAACTCCCAAAAGCTGGATTCTAGTCGGTAGCCAATTCTCATCAATCTTCTTAATCATAGGGTCAAAGGGACAAAAATTTGGATTCAAAATGGCTCCCAAAAAATAGGGATCAAAATCGACTACCAAAGTGCGCTCAGTTGCTCCCTCTATTACTACTCGCCTTTGCGGACGATCCAAAGGGCCGTTGCAGTGGCCGGCACCGAAACTTGCGTGGCAGAAAGTAAAATTACCAGATTTTTATGAATGCAATGATTCGAGCTTTAACTTAATCCTCTGAACTAGAGCCAACTAAATATTTTAAAAAATATTGGAGAGTAGTATAGTTGTTTACTATTACAATACTTAATTTAGTTTGAAGATATAAACCGCTAAAATTGGAAAAGAACATGTGCGTCCGCATGCGTTCGAGAATCGCGAGCATGAATAATGCAACAATTATTTTTAAACTATTAAAATGGCGTGCTACAATCGGAGGCGTCGACGCGGTCTCTGCGTTCGCTACTATCAAGAGTACATAATACATAAGAGTATGACAGCTGGCATACTCTATGTATTATAAGCGTGACACATCCTCTGCACGCTAACGGCTGACCCCCCCCCCCCCGCAAATTGGACCCTTCACTTCAAAGAATTTTGCGCGCTATGCCTGCGTGTTAAAGCTCGAAGCAGACACAAAATTCGCGCACGTACTGCTTGTGTTTTCGAGCTTTAACACACAAGCATAGAGCGAGTGAGCGTAGCCCCGTTTCGACTGGGTACCAATTTGCGGGGGGGGGGGGGGTCACTGGGGTCCAATTGGCGGGGGGGGGGTCAGCCGTTAGTATGCAGAGGATGTGTCAAGCTGATAATACATAGAGTATGCCTGCTGTCATACTCTTATGTATTATGTACTCTTGCTACTATGAATGCACCTTTAGCTTAGAAGATTATTTTAAAGCTGGATGTCTTTGCATTCATAGAAATTACACTGCAATTATGTTCTCATTGAATAACAAGCAATTCGTTGTATATTTGACACTTAATTGGAGTTCTTTGTTCGCTACTTTCTGCCAGACAGACAAACGCCTTAAAATTTGCGCCAACCTGAATTTGTGCCAGCCGCAAGCCAGATATTAAATAAAGATGTTTGAATCGTAGTTTGCTATCCGGCATGCCAGACACCTTTCTGGCAATTATTTTATGCCAGATACATAGCTATCTTCCAGATTTGTCTATTTGGCTTCGAAATTTCAGGACGTGCGTAACAGTAGTTTTGTGACAGCTATGCATCAGCGCCAGAAATTTATAATAAGAAAAGTTTAAACAAATTAGCACAGAAAAATGTATGTATTATTGTGTAACATCGACAATGACTTCATTACAATTTTTGCACTCATTCTTTCAAACATCTCAAGCATGACTTTTTGAGGATCAGTTTCAGTTCATCAAAGTAATCAAAGGGTACAATAGTTTCAAATCAGTTATGCCAGAATTATCTAGTCTTCGAATTTCTTACTTCAGATGAGTGAGTAGGATGAATCTGGCCAACTTAGCACCATCTCTGTATTTCTCAATAGGAGCATTTGGGGTTGTCGCTAACAGTATTACAGGGCTCATTTTTGTCCTATCAAAGGAGTTTAGGAACAAACCGGCATTTTTGCTAATGGCCAATCTCTGTCTCAGTGATACTGCAGAACTATTAGCCATTGGACTGTACCCATTGCTTAGAACTATCTCAACCCAAAGCAATGATATACTGCGACTTGACAAGTGGGCGGGTGCAGTTGCAATAACGCAATGGTGGATTGGAGGTCCACTTTTTGTCCTAATTTCATTCAATCGTTATATATCTGTTGTAAAATGGGCGCAACTTGACTACTGGTTTTCAAGAAATAAAATGATAGTCTACAACTTATTGCCACATATTGTGGTCTGGCTATTTTCGCTGATGTTTTATCACCTAGTGACGGATATGCTTGGATTTTGGAGTCAAATTGCTCTAACCTTCCCCATCGGACACATTGTACCAATACGACTAAATACCGTTTGGGTCACGCTGTGTGGTGGGCCACAAATATTGCTTAATATCATGACTATGCTTGCAATCAGAAAACACAGAAAGGTACAGGCTACCAATCATCTTCAACGCGATCATACCGCGGCAACGAGTCAGATAAATCTCAATCGTGAAATTAAACTAAGCATTCAGTGTATACTAACCAGTGGTTTTTACTGTTGTACCACAATTTTCTGGCAAGCCATCTTTCTGTTAAACGATGTAGTCGACTTTCAGCCATTTCACTACATGCTGATGCACCTAATTTGGATACTAAATCATTGCATCAATCCTATTGTCTATTTCTGGCTTAATCATCAGCTACGATTTTATGCAACCAGGATGATCAGAAAAGGCGGTTCTGTTGAAGTCGGTTCTTCAATTCAAGCTACTACGCAGGGCAACGACACAACGAAATAGAGTAGAATTTAGGGTTCTGTATAGTGGAACGTTGAGAACACTTACGGTGTGCCTGCTCTGTGGTGAAATGACAGGGGATCCAAGTTTTAAAGTGTGTGGTTAGTTGCTTTACAGGATATCATTTAACAGTTAAAGCCCAGTTTACACCACCAAACTGTCGCCAAACCAAACACAGACCAAACTCAAGTTTGGTGAAAGTTTGGTGAAAATTTGGCCGTGTAAACGAACACCAAACCTCACCAAACTTTGACCAAACTTCCACCAAACTGTCAAACCGGGTTTGGTGTAGGACCAAACTTTTTGAAAACGTTTGGTGAAAACAGCCAATCAGATTACAACACATGACCATGACAGGAGCATATAAACTACATCAATACGTACGTCTTATATTACTTCAGTTGGGTCGTTTCACCTTGTCGCTGTTCTGATCCAATAGTAATATCAATAAACTTGCAGCCAACTTCTTGTTCCTGTCGTTCATCCTGTGAGCAAATATCATAGGCGTGGCCAAGAAAATAGAAATTAAACATGCTAGTAAATTAGTAAATACGAAAATGGCCAAAGAGCGAGTTTTTCTTTTGCCATTGCCTGTGTTTTTTACAAATTCATAAAGTAAAATTTTAATTTGGAACGTTAAAACTTATTAAAATAAAAATAAAAGATTAATAATATTCCGTTTAGTTTTTTATACTGTTCGAATTTCTAGGGGAAAGAGACGGAAACCCCCTCCGCATCGGCTACAACTATGACTATGAGCAAGAGTCCATGATATTCTTCTATTATATTAGAAGAAGAGTAAGGAACGTCGTCCAAATTGTAAACGTAGCTCACAAACGAACTTTTATAACGTAGATTCGTTTTATAATGAAGTTTTTATATCCATTCTGTTTCTTGTTACCAAGCTGACAACTGGCTTCTTTAAAAATCTTGAAGGAACTCGCACATTGGATAATGTATGTTACATGCATATGCGCTGGCAGAGCAGCCAGCTTGCAATAGCTAAAAAGTAGACTGTGCAGCACTTTATTTTAAAAAATGGGTGCTACTATAGGAAAGCAAGCTCCGTCATAATAATAAAAACCAAACGTAGGTGAATAGTAAGCTCTGTACGGAGCTTTGTTATAATCTCCGTTTATAAAAGCGAGCTTCGTTTGTGAGCTCCGCTTTGAATTTGGACGACGTTCCTAAGCCACTAGAGGGCTCCTCTTCTTAGCATTGCGTAACGGTGCTCCGACCACAATACGCGAATGTTCCCCCGTTTGGGGGGGGGTCGACAGGCATACCCCCTCCGTTTGGTTGGGGGGGGGTAGCCGAAAGTGGTCCCCGTTTGGTGTTTGGTGGGGGGGGTAGCCAAAAGTGGTCCCCGTTTGGGGGGGGGTCGCTGAAAGAGGTCCCCGTTTGGGGGGGGTCGCCCAGACAGACTGAGTTTGGCTGAATCTGATTGGCTGTTGGCGACCCCCACCAAACGGGGACCACATTTTGTGACCCCCCCCCCAAACGGGGACCCATTTTCGGATAGAACAAAAACTACCGTAATCCTCTGCTCTACCCTCCCCCCCCACCAAACGGAGGGGGGGGGGGTTCTGCAATCTGATTGGCTGTTGGCTACCCCCCCACCACCAAACGGGGACCTCTTTTTGACTACGCCCCCCCAAACGGGGGAACATTCGCGTATTGTGGGCGGAGCACCGTTACGCAATGCAGTGAAGAGAAGCCCTCTAGTGGCTTACTCTTCTTCTTAATAATTGTGCAATTATGCACTCTTGCTATGAGCACACTAATAAAATCGTGGATTTTAAAACGTAAATTGTCACAAACTGGCGCCTATTTTAAACACAATCAGATTGGTTCCTTCCTAAAGTTTGGCACTAGTTTGGCAAACGTTTTTCACCAAACTTGAGTTTGGTCTGAGTTTGGTTTGGCGAAAGTTTGGTGGTGTAAACTGGGCTTAACTACTCTACGTATCCGATCTTATCCAGCCCTACCGTTAACAGGTTAAAACAAATATAACAATAATTTACCACATTGGTAAACTGTGCAATATTTGGTAAACTGGCATTACAAACTTTCTAGACCAAATAACAAAGCTCTAACTTATTTACAACTTAGGCTCCTAAAAGAAACATGGTATCGAATCGAGGCTGTTGTGAATGCGAATCTGAAGAAGGGGCGAAAAAGATGAGCACGTTCTTAAATAGATGGGTAAAGTCGTGGCAAATATAAACAGGAGTCAGGACCACATCACTACGTGCAAACCGATTAGATACATAGAACGGTTGTTTTGATTTTTGGTTCGAATCGAATCAAAAGTGTTTTGATGCGACTTTTGATTTTTGATTAATCGAACTGAATCAAATCATTTAATATTTCACAGCAAATAATCGAACTGAATCAAATCTAACTGAATTTTCAGAAGCCAAAATCGAACTGAATCAAATCAAAACTTTTGTCCATGAATCAGTAATTTTGATTTTGATGCGATTTTGATTCACGTTTTGATTCCTCAGAATATATGCTAAAAGCTTTCACTTAGTCTCATATGAAAAATACGTTTTCATGCATGCATGTTTTCGAGTAGTTGAACCTATTATTATGTTACATTACATTTACGGTTTGTTTGTGCTCTTTACTAGGACAGTGCTCAAGGCAGAGATACCTGGAATATCTTAAGAAGGGATTTTTTAATTTGGAGGACCGTATTGGCAGGCATTTACTAGAATTGGGTTTATTGCGTTATGTAGCTTTTTGCGTTTGCAGTGACTGTTAGATCATTATTTTACAATATATAGCTCTAACTTTGACTAAGATTAGCATGACTAAGATTAGCATGCAAGGTTCTCATTAAAGCTAAGAAGTCTAAATGATGATAATCGTTGAAATCGGTAACTTAAATTCAACTATTTTGTAGGACAACTAAATTCAAAGTATACAGAAAGCAAAGAATATAGTGAGCGCATTGAGTAGCACATTGACTTGCTCATTGCTTAGCTTGATCTGTGCTGAAACGAGTGCTGTAAATTTCATTGTGTGCGGTGCCGGTGCGTGCTAAATTTAACTTCAAAATTATTCTGCGTTCCCTTCATACCCAGCCAACCTTTAATAGGTTAAAAACAAACGATACAGCAATTTACTACAGTGATAAACTATGCAATATCTAGTAAACTGGCAATACGAAGATTAAAAAATAAATAACAAAGCACAAACTTATAACTTAGTACCAAATGTCTGTTAGGCTAGGTAGATGGTAACACTAAAAGTTTACAGGTCAACTTGAAAAGAGAATGAGGTTAATTGTAAATTGACCTTAACATGTACAGTTTGTTCCTTCGACTGAAATAAAGCCAGCATTTATTAGCTTTCTATTAGTTACATAAAATTTGCTGCGGCAAAATCAATATATAAAATTTCTTGATTGCATGACAATTGCTGACAACTAAATCATATTCATGCATACGTAACTAGGACAAGATATGTAAAAATAGCATTTTATACAGACGACGATTATTGTAATGATTGGTCACTGAAAAATTTGTCCTTTCAGATTTAGGGTACAGTAACATGCTGTGTGGTATGGCCGGTAGCAGTGACTGTGCCAGTGGGAGATTGTCGAGATTGCATCCAGGATCGGAAAAACAGGAAGGCTAAAGCAGCGTGTCCCAGCGTGGCGAGTATGGTGAAAAACTAAAACAAAGTTGAGAATTAATCAGTCAAAACTCAAATTATCTGCTGACGATCCTTGACAGTATCATCAATGGTACATAATAAGAGTAGCTCTTCTCCTGTAAAATTATACCTGATATTCCCGGTAGCATTATTCACCGTCCCTGTCCCAAAGTTGGAAGCTGATACCATTTTGGCGATCCGCACCGCAACGCGGCCCGCAGACTACTGATACCAACGAGCTACCCGCAGTTTTTTAAAAATTTGAAAATTACACTCCTTCATCTTTGGAAATATCAAATAAGTTTCACTGTAATCATACAAAAGAAAAACTGGTAAGCTGCATTTTGATATAAGGATGGCTTTCAAACATCCACATAATGGGTCAAAGTTGATGTCTGTAAAAGGAGTCACCACACCACCTCCACAAGTACAAAGGAACAAGTTTAATCAGACATCTATTGTCTTGAAATAAGAAATGGGAATGTGCTATGAGACTGAAATCCGATAGAGGTGTTGTTCAAATTAGCGATTTTTTCTAAAAATGTCCGTTTTAAAATCTAGTTTTTTCCCAACAGATTTAAAAACGGATAGCCAAAAAAACTTGTTTATTCTAAAGTGGTCGTCTGACAGACCATTCAGTGGTCGGCGGGTCGGCAGGCCGGTTATATGTAAGTCGACCGACCGGCCTGTTGTAGTTTCTCCGACAAGTCGTCTTATCAGACACTTTACACTTCAGCTTTTTTTGTAGCGATGCAGCAGGCAGCAGAACTAGCCAATGGCGAGGGCCGGTAGACTACAACGCCGGGCGTGGAAAGCAGGTGCACCACCGTTTCTTGCCGGCCGACCGTTTCTAGGTGTTGTGAGCTTGTCGGGCCGTGGCAGTGACAGTGACAGCGACAAGTCATGCTTCTTCTTCTCTCCTGGCATTCCCATTATGTGCGTTTCTTTGCTTCTCCCCATCAGTCAGCTATGACTCTCGCTACGTTTCCTGGAAGCTGTCAAGTCATGCTCGGTGCGCCGACTGAGAAACCATCCACCCAGAAACCGTTCAGACGTGGAACTTGAAGGGGCTGGCTACCACATTCACGCGGTTGTTGATTGGTTAGTCAGCCAATATATACCTTGCCGTAATTTACTACGGCAAGATAAAAATTTATTGGAAATTTTTATTAATGTGATTAATAGAATTAGTTAATCAAATCATTAATTAATATAACTGTAATTACAGAACTGCTATTAAAAATTAGTTCCATATATAACTTGGTAGAATTCCTGTGATATAATTGCTTGGTGTAAGTTGGTTTTAAGAGTAAACAGTACCCAATTTTGATTTTTAATCAACTTATATAAGTTTACTAACGACCATAGGATATATATGGCGGGAATAAGGGTGTTCTCCAAAACCGGCGAAAATGGAACTAGAAGTGCAGAAGCTGAGGCAATTATTAATTAAATTATCCACATCTTCTTTATAGGAACTCAGTTGTCGTCGCAGCCTTTAGTACTTTAGTACACGACTTTTAACTACAGTTCCTGCGTTACTGTTACCTTTACGGACAGGCCAATACGTACAATAATCACAGTTTTGCTTGCAAAACGAAGCACTTACAGCAGCAGCTGCATGATTATCATGGAGATACTGGACGACACTGGCTGCTTTTCTTGCATTCACGCAGGCAATGATGAAAGAAATAAAGTAGAACAAAGCCCACAAAGCATGAATTCCCAGTTCCTAAAATTACACTGACTTTAAATAACAGATGAAACATAATTGCAATATTCAAGAATACTCGATCTCTAAAACAGCTAGCGTTTTCAAAGTTTGAAACCAATTTTTTGAATAGCCATTACGCTTTCTGTATAAAAGAAGCGTGTACTGATCTGATATTTCTGGCGTAAACAGAGACATATTCACAATTATATATCATTCATTTCAACTTTTAATTCTTACAATGCAACGAATGCATGTACAAGGACAGCATGGTCCGGGGCCGGCCCAGATCGACGATGCGCTCAAAGTTCACGGGCCGGGCCGCGGGTCGAGTGTCCGGCCCGCTTCCGTTTATTGCGACAATTTACCACTGTCCTGACCATAAATAGTGTATATACCTTCTCTTCGCGAATGAGATCAGATTGGTGCGTAGAGAGGTGTTAAATTAAAGCCATTCGCGAATGCTGACCTTTGTGACACTTCGCAATTCATTGGCGAGCCACTTGTAAACAAGGCTAAGTTGAAGTGCTAAAGAAGCATTCGGTGCTATCTAGGCACACTGACTTCACTAATGGAAGCCTTAACACTTACCTAGTTATCTTCACGAAGACATTTTCCGGTTACCCATTTTCATGTGTATTCCAATTTAATATGCTTAGATTGCGAATAACGTTTGCGAAATTGCTAACATTCGCGAAAATAGGCACACTAGATATTTCTGGTCAGGACTGTAAAAATTAAGAACCCATATGTTTTGCTTCAAACGTTTTCATGCTTCTTGAACAGGCTTACAACATAAGGATATAACAACATAAGCACTGCTTCACAGGAGTTAGTTGCAACATTTTCATTTCATAAATGCTACAGTGTACAAGCGTATTCTTTTAAATTGAATAGTCAATTCAATAATTAAACCTAAGTTGTATTCTTTTGCTCATTTCTTGATTCGCCAAGAAATATTCAGAAAAATATTATAATTTCAGGTGTTATTATCGCAACTTTGTGGTACAAAAAGCTTCGGAAAAAGCACTCTAAACTGTTAATTGTAAAAGTTGGTGAGCAACATTAATGTCAAATCACTCAACCCACTGACGCAATTATTGCGTTTACAACATTAAGTCAATAATGTCTAGGAGCCTTTTTAGAAAAGCTAAACGGAGCTAAACGAATTAAGTTTAGCTAGATCTTTTTCACGAATGAGTTAAAGGAGGAAAAGTCGAACTTGAGCGAAGTACATAATCCAGTTGTATTAACTCTAGTCCACTGTGTATATATTGATTACTACGCAAGGCGCTACTTTCGTGTGTCGCTTTTTTGAACTTAGCACATAGGAAGATTAGCGACACACGAAAGAACAGGCGAGTCGGCTGCGCTCTCATGTGTCGCTTTTTTAAACTTAGCACCAGCGAGCAGAGGCGACACACGAAAGCCCAGGGCAACTCCTTGCTGGCAGATCCTAAGCGTTTCAATGATCAATTTTATAGAAAAAAATTCTTACAATCAAAGCCCAGGGCACTTGGGGGACAACGGCAGTGGGGATACTGAAGATGTAAAGAATGGTAAAAACAAAGCAAATAATCAGAGCCATTCCCGCTGTAAACTCTATAAACGGATCTCCTTGATATCTCCATGCGTAGGCACCGATACAAATTAGCACAATTATTGCCAAAACCTAAATAAATAAATATATATACATATAAATATATATACATATATATATATATATATATATATATATATATATATATATATATATATATATAAATATAAAACTTTACAAAAACAGTTACTAGCTTCTGTATGTAATGTTAATTTCAGTGAAAGTTGAGGATTAGGTGAGGTCTGAAGTCAAGTGGGATTTTGAAGGAATTTTTGTCCTCTGTAAGTTGGATTAACGATAGGAAGTTTTAAAATATGATTGGCAATAATGAACGGTGCCTTAGTGTCTTGGAGTTGTGCACGCGTATTCTGTATCAGCAGTTTTCACTAAACCAGCTGGCATTCGGTGGCTCCTATTTAGTTCAACCTCGTGAGGGCTTCCTCTATTATGATGAGTTGAGTGCCTTAACTCTTCCTACTATTAGTGCAGAAGTATTGCACTTGTTTGTTACTAATATTTGTTTCGTTTACTTCATATACTCGTGCATTAGGTTTAGGGAAAAACTGCACAAAATAAAAAATAAACAGGAAAACTTACAAACAGCAAAATTCTGAGCAGGAAAGGAATAGTTTTAATGATTCCCTTATCAATAGCCGGCTTAATTTCCACTCTTTCAACAGTAACTGTTGTTCCAGTCGTGGTAACGGTTGCGTCGCCCATGACTCAAACCTTTAATTAAGAAAAACAAAGTCAAAATGGAGATTATTAATATGCAATCATGTAAATAAATCGGAATACCATATGATAACAACTGGGCGGAGCTCTAATTGGCAATGGTGATAAAAATGTTGCCAACAAACTGAACTTCAGAAAATCTTAGACTTAAAAAAGACGATAGTTAAGCTAGCAAATTGTGATAAGAAAAATGTTTTACAAGAAACTGAACTTCAAAAATAGCTTGGAGTTAAAATGCCAGAGTAAAGAAATGTTGCTACAAAACAAAAGGATATCGCTTTGGAACTATGACGCCAAACGCAATAACCATATTTTCATGGGCTCAATATTACCATAATCTTTTATATGTCATTGGCCGCTGTAAAAAGGCCAGTCGGACGACAGCCGGATATATATTATATAATATAATAGATATATATTATACAAACTTGGGCAAATGATCAATAGAGATCAAAGAAATATTAACTGGAAATTTAGTTGGAGACTTTAAAGAAATATAGAAGCAAAGAAAATATACTGATATCTTTTGAAGCGTAGCCCGACCGTTTGAAACTACTAGTATCCGTCTAAATTTCAGGTTAGTTTCAAAATAGTCATCCCAAAACCACTCCAAAATATTTTCAGTTTAATTTGATCAAAAATTGCATTGAACATAAAATATTATCGCTAATTCCTTTAATCTGTGACAGCCACACGCACACACGACGAGTCCTATGCTATTTTCGAAAGAATGTGTACGTACACAAATAAAACCCGCAGCTCAAAATCTTGTGGTTAGAAAAAAGAGCAAGGATTTTCCATTTGAAAGACGATCTAAGTATGTGCTTACCCCAGTATACAGATATATACAGATACAGACAGCGAGACCGTCAAACCAGAACAGTATGATATTCCTTGAAATCTATATTATTAGCCCCTTGGCATAAACGAAACGCAAACTTTTGAGTTCTTCGTTTTAATCATTAACACTTTGGAAAAAGTTTTCGAGAAAACCAGTTGGAATCTCTATCACTGTTGCAGCGTCCCCCTATGTGCGAGGCATAAACATAGCGCAGCGTTAAACACTAAACCATGAATAGTATGAGCGTGTTGCGTTGCGAAAAGTTTTCAACGACTACTCCCATCCCCCCAAATATATTTCGGCCTCATATGAACTTTGTGTGCAAAAATTTGCCCTTCAAAACCAGTCTCTCTACAATAACTCTTCTTCTTGCTCCAGTCGCTGGTTTTCCTATCAAAAGCCACTCATAAACAGTGACAAAGATCAACATCACTTTTTCTCTCCACCAACACCCAAGGAATTGATTTCAGCCGTCTTCCGAAACATCTCAGCGTTTTTCTGCTGTCAAATTACTCATGGCTCAAACTTTCTACAAAACATAAATCTTCCACACTTTACGTACGTACATACCTACACGTAATGTTACTGGTTCAAGAAAAGTTTTCTCAATATTTATATACTGCTGTTATCAGTGGTTTCATTGTAGGCGCAGCAGGAATTTTTATAGTTTTCACTGCAATTTCAGTGCTTCTTTTACATGCAATTTGTTAAAACATTTTACACTATCATAAATGTTTGGAATTGCGCGGATCAACCCCAATGTTGAAAGGGTCAGAATAAGTTTACAGCATTGTCACAATTGCTAGGATTATACATACATCACTGAATCTGAATCAGTGTCCAAATGTGTTAAAGTTAACATTTTTATGCACATCGCTTAGATTTCACTTTTTATGAAACAAGCAAAATTGTGTGCAAAGGATAATAGTTGTTTGAGTTACATTTGAATTAAATGTATACCTGCTGCGCAGAAAACTTTATTTATTACTTATTATTTATTTATTTATTTTAAAATTTAGCTGTCCATCGTTGCTTCCGATTTACTGAAATGTTGTTGGATTTGTAGCTTCATTTGCAAGCAGCAAGCGTCCTGTTTTCAAAAAAAGCAAATTAAGTTTGATGCAATGAAAATGTGACCGAATTTTTGAACCTGCAAGGTTGAACCACATTGCTATAGCTGAACTGATTAACATTTGGAACCTGTTACATTTGTGTACAAAAGAATATATTCTTGGAGACAACTAGACAATCAGAACAACATGTTTGCTTAATGACTCATCCTTTGTGACAAATTGTAAAATGAGAAACTATGTGTAAATCATGCACTGCTTATGATAAAGCATTGACTATATGCAATCATGCAAATCCCTATGTTTTACACCGTGCTGCCTGTAATCAAAATGGCTGAGCAAACATAAGAGACCTGCTGCGCTGAGGCGCAGCAGGAAAAATGTTGAAACCTATGATCAAAAACGTGTACGTTTCTTCTAAACTTAACCGCCAAACTTAACAAGAATCAAGGTAATTTACCAGT
>JASAND010022929.1:0-10156 GCA_030248195.1 Trissonchulus latispiculum
AGTGCTTTTTCAGTTTGTTTGTGGGAGCGACGCTCACGTACCAAGCGCCGTACGGTCAGTCCTCTCAGGAGTTCGGACGGCGAGCCCTGGGGAGATGTAACGCAAGAGGCTGACTGTAACGGTCAACCTTTTCGTTATTACAAATATTATGAAATCATTCAACTTAGCTAATAGTTGGCTTGCCTAGTCAGCAAGCATTCCTTCACGTGTCATGTAGCTCCACCTATAGGATAGGTTTGGATGGGTGGGGTCCCCCCTTGGAGCTACATGATTGGGACACCCCAGCTAGAGGGCGCTTCTCTTGGGAGGGGGTTATCCGTCAAACTTCTCCCCCTTTCAGTTGTGGGTTTTCCCTTGTACAGTACAGTCGACTATTCTCTCTCTATTCTCTCCCTATCTCCTGTACAGTTTCTCCCCCTATCATTCTTCAGTGGGCCTATACTTTGGTACGTTAGCGGGGCTTCGCCCATATAATAATTGGTGAGTGAGTGTGTGTAAGTTCTTTTCATTCGTATAACTGTTTGTTTGTCAGTTGGGCTTTGCCCCCCTAAATTTATATACTTGTTATATTTCATATCTGCTATATTTCCATAATACTTGTTGTACTTATTAAATATCTCCACTAGTTGTGTGTACTTTTGGTAGGTAATTACTGAGCTCCTAGGTTAGTTTAGTGTTATTTCTGAGGTGAGCGGGTGTCACCCACTCACTAGGGCTATTTATTTGGCGAGGCTTCCCCGGCCGGCTCCTGCGCGGTTGGTGTGTTATTCACTTGTGCCACGGTCTCCTCGCTTGAGTTGCTCTCGCGGGGTAACGGTACTATTGTGTTTGGCTAGTTTCACTCTGGTACCGCTACATTTGGGCAAAAACCCGGAAAAATCCCCGCCCCCAATTTCTCTCCTGAGCATGTCTGGTGCAGACCGCTAAAAATGGCCTTTGCTAAGAAAGACACAGCTAGCTTCTCCTTCGGCACGGAACGGTGCAGTGCACCATAAAGTTGGCTCAAAGGCTCTTGTAATATCATGCCATGCACTGAGTATAAAATGCTTGTTTTTTATATTTAACTTTTCACAGTTAAAATCTGTTCCGAAGAGTACATTGTAAGCAAGAGTAAATAATTGCACTATATATTAAAAGAAGAGTACGCCCTAGAGGGCTCCTCCTCAAATGGTCCCCGTTTAGTGGAGGGTAGCAAAAAGGGTCCTCAAAAGGTCCCCGTTTAGTGGAGAGTAGCAAAAAGGGGTTTCAGTGGAGGGGAGGGGTCGGAAGATAAGCCCTGACTGGATGAATCTGATTGGATATTGGCGACCCCCAAAACGGGGACCTGCTCGGCCTGCCCCCCACCACCAAACGAGGACCTGTTTTTGTCTACCCCCACCAAACGGGGGCCCTTTTTGGCCACCCCCTTTTCGTAAGGTGGACTCATTTTGAAAACAAGTTGAAACTACAATCATCCTCTATTCTATCCCTCCTCACGAAACAACTATGGGTCTCTACAATCAGGCTGCGCGTATTGCGGTCGGAGCACAGGAAACAACAGGAGCCCTCAAGTGGCTTACTCTACTTCTTAAATATAATAGTATTATAAACTCTTGATTAGACTGTGCCACTAGACATGCTCTCCGATATTAGAACAAAAACTAAGCTCTGTTCGCTATCGGCTGATACAACCCCTCTCCCCGAAAATCGACCCAAGTGACTGACCCCCTCCCTGCGAATCAATGCTTGGTCAAAACGGGAAACGCTCACTCGCTCTATTTTTATACGTGCTTCAGCTCAAAAAATCAAGCTGTACATGTGCGGATTTTGTGTCTTCGAGCTTAGCGTGCAAATTTCTTTGAAATCCTTAATTTTGCAGAGGGTGCAGAAGTTAGAGAACACAGTATATGTAGTTTTTGCTCTGATAACAGACACCATGCCTAGCAGCATACTCTTATAAACTCTTGCAATTACAATGAACTCATGCAATGTACAAGCTAACACTGATTAAAAAGTGCAGCACACACAACGTCGGAATTTTTCCCCTTTTAGGGGTTACTTGATAAATTTTGGCCGAAACTTCAACTTTGAAGAGTAATTCCCAGAGATGCAGATAAGATACAGACGTCTAGTATTTTTCGGCAGATCGGGACACATGTGCCAAATCATATTTGCAAATGGCAACTTTGAAGCTAGGGTCTTGCATCCAGCAGAGATTTTTAATTAATTATGTTGGTAGTTGTGAAAAACGGGGGGTCGGGCACATAAACGCGACGGTTGCACATGGCTGGAAGGCAGCTAAGATCTCAGTATCCGATATTTTTTGACCACACCCATGGTCTACATCTTCGACAAAAAGTAGGCCAATCGGACAAAGTCGGGGCAAGTCGATTTTAGTAGCCCCCCCCCCTTAAGCTAGGAAAATCGTACAGCAATAATTTTTATATCATTATGTTGCGTAGAACGAGATCTTTTTAACGATGTAAAAATTTATATAGTTCGGTTTAAGTAATCTCTTACAAAACCGGCAATAAAGCAGCCTTGCCACGACAATTCTGGGAATTTCATCATTTCTTAGAAATGCCTTACGTTGTTGCTGAATTTATGAGAGATTGCCTAAACCGAACTATATAATTTTTACATAGTTAAACAGATCTCGTTCTATTCAACATAATGATATAAAAATTATTGCTGTTCGATTTTCCTAGCTCAAGTTATAGTATTTAATTTGGCGAAAACGCCCGGTTTTTGAAAAATGTCATCGTAGCATGTTTACACGCTGAGAAGCCCCCCGAGATTTCGGCCTTAATGTTTCGAGCACCTTGCAAGCTTTAGAAAGAACTGAGTGTCTTACTCTTGGTATTATAAACTCTTGCACAAACTACCTATGCCAGACAAAGTATTCTGCGATTATAGTACTGAAGTTGATCTTTTTCCAGATGGGTTGTTCTTGTTCAAAACTCGATGACTATTAATGTTTGATAGCCATTGAGCGCGAGATTAGTGAGATCAGAATAGATTAGTGCGAAGAGAATTGCTGTTGAGCACAGCTGCTTTAAAATTTAAATGCTCAAATACCAATTTTTCAGGAGAATAAGAATATTGTATACAGGATTTGAAATCCCACACTATATTAGCAAATGTTTGCTGATCTAAACAGGATTGAAGTGTAGTAAATTCAAAAATATTCAGCATTAATTTGCTACTACTGATTGTACCTACCTAACTTTGATAATTCTAGAAGTTACCTGTAAGCTATAAGCTGACAAAAGGCACTTGCGACTTGACAAATATAGCGTTAAAATAACTATGGGCACAAGCTTCCAAGCTATTGTCATAATTTAAGCTGATTTCATAAGAAATAGTTGAAGGCATGTTAATTGTTGTAGGTCACGCTGAGATTGTTATGATTCGTGACAGTACTGTACAGTATGTTCGGCAATTTCAGATTATTTCTGACATTTGAAATAAACTTGTACAAACACTGCCCTATTGTGACAATAAAAGTGACTGCTAAATTTAAATGCACCTATTGCAAACAATTCTACATGTGCGTTAAGAAGCACAGAAAACAACAGGAGCGAGATGACAAATTTTCGCATTTTCGTGCACCTACTCCACAGTTTCCTTCGTACGTCCTAGGACTCCTAGGTCTCTTGATACCACACTACAAATTTGATTGGGTCAATCTCGTAACAGGTTTAATACACATGCATAATATTACTTGGAACATGACTCAGTGGAAATGAACCATGCTACAACTGCCTGCGTACAATTGTACTGCACGGTAAGCCTTCGCTGCTCTCCTGTCGTAGTATGCGGCGAGGCTGCTGACAGCCAGCAGAACTGACTCCAATGACAAAGAATTTCTCCGATAAGCAGGAATCTAGTGGTCTGCTAGCAGATTGCTTCCCAAAATCACAGTTTATTGGTCGATTCTCCATCCCTGCTCTATCGCATTTTTTCGATACGTCTACTTTGTCTACATCTAAGCAATGGTTATACCTACATACAATCATATTGTGCTCACTGTGCGTCTTCCACACGATGTCGGTTTGAATTCGCTAAGAGCGAGACTTGTACACTTAGGCTTACTCATTAAATTTGTTATCATTTTCTGAACTGATAATGAGCTGAACTTTAATTAGATCCTATGGGGCTCGAGAGTGGCAACGCATCTAGCAATTATAAACCTAAACAAACGTAAAATTTCAACAATGGCAGCTACTTGTGATTGAGCAATAAATTCACTAGTTTGTCCGCTTTCTGAATTGGTTTTGTATCAATGAAATCAATGAATGTAACTATGTATGTATGTACCAGTATGAGCTGTCGAGTGAGGAAAACCATTCATCTGTAATACTTTTTCATTTTCAATAAGTCAATGGTGGAAAGATTTTTTCTAAATCCTTAGGCTTGACATCATTAATTTTAGCAAAATTGAAGCTACTGGAAGAGTAGGATACTAAGATTAGGTGTTTTTGTACTTTATTGAAAGTAATCACTAAATGCAGCATTACATAGTATTATACGCACAGTACACATACACAATAGATGCCGTTAAGCCCCAAGGCCGGATTATACCTTCGCACTCGGTATAAGCACCCGTGTACAATAGGTAATCCTATGTTTTTGGTATACAGGTAGATTGAAATCAATAAAATAGTCTATTTAAATATGATTTCCTTATTTTAGCTAGCTTCTGGAGAAAAATTTGTTTCCGACCGACTTCAGAAAGCCCAAGACTGAGGACATTTCTGGCTGCGAATCGACTGCAATCACAGACTCCTTCTGGTCCACGTCTCGCTTTCCACGAAACATCATGAGTTGACAGTTGGCACAGCGTTTGGCACGGGTTTGCATCATGAGGGCCATTCGTCGTCGTCGTTTGCCGTAACCACCTCCACAACCGCCTCCACAACCTCCGCCGTAGCCACCGCCCCCACAGCCACAAGACTGCTGACAGCAGCAGGTGGTGCAGCACACTTGAACCTGAAACATTGAAATTGAAACTTCAGTCATGGCAGTGAGGGTAGTCACCAAACAAGACTATTCAGTTTTCTGCTTCTGCTCGTCTACTCTAAAGTGACCAATAAAGTAGAAATGTAACACACACCTATATTGGCTCGCACATTTAGCATACGTTCACTGGCCTAACTACAAGGGATTCATGACGTTAGACGTCCAGAAGCAGAAACTGCTGTAACCTTTAATGGCTGAAAATCTTTGGCGTTAGGAATAACAATCATAAATTGTTGGTGTTTCAAGGAAATCCGGTCAACCACCCCACTTTGCATCATGCGCACGAAAGCTTGAGAATCAATTTACAGATCTTACAGCAGATTTTCTCCAGCTTGGTATTAAAATTCAGTGATTCTTCACAGTCTATTCTGACTGTTAAGCCAACAGGTGCATAAGATTTGCTTTACTTGTACCTGAACACAGCAGGTCTGTTGACAGCAACCGCAGCCGCCTCCGCAGCCTCCTCCACATCCGCCACCATATCGCTTCATACGAGTGGATCGTCTTCTTCTTAAACCAAGAAAATTGTCGTTCCATGCATTGACAGCACCGGCTGGATCTATTATAACAGACATTTACGGGCATTTATTGGCGGTCATTGTAAACAAACCACCTCAGCTTACGGTGCCTAATTGCCTCAGATCTGAAGCCTCAACTACACAGTTTTGTATGGTCACTCGCTGCGTGGAAGTCTTGAAGCGCAAAACAAGCACGCTACTTTAAACTTCTGAACATAAACACACAAACAAATGTGTAAACAATATTGTACTCTTGGTACTATGTAGCTATAATAATTAGTTACAACGTTCCCATGATTTTGAGCTGTTTTTTTCCTGTTTTGAAATGAGCCATAAGTTCCGGTTCCGGTCAAAAAGTCGGACCTAAACCGGAACCGCAACTCCGGCCGATCGCAATTATATTTGTATGTTAACACTGAAAGTGAATGGCGTTGACTATGTATAAGAAAGATGCGGCTGTCTGGTAATTCTCTCCAGATGAGTACCCATTATGCCATCGTGCCCAATTATCAATCGTAGTCCACTAGCCTGGAGAAATTTTTAGTTAGTTAATGGTAGCAGCAGCTGCAAAAGCAGGGAGGTCGGCCAAGTTAACGAAACCATCGCGAATGGCTGAAGTGCAGCTAAGATCTCTGTACCAGATATTTTTTAACAATTGCCATACTGTATTATCCGTACAAAAAGTAGCCTAATGGGACAAAGCCGATTTATCTCAGAATATGACTGATTTATCTCTTAATATGACTGATTCGAGATAGGCGGGTTTTATACAAGAACAGTCTTCTACTTACCTTGAAATGCAGTATCGATGAGGTCATTTTCTGCCTAAAATACGATCCAACAATTAAATGATAATAAATTATACAGGTAGCATGTAGTAAAGCGTGTAGTTAATTGCCATGTTTTCCACTATTTTCAAAAACTTTCGTGCATAAAAAAACTCCACCCGAAAGCACTTTCCATGATTTTAACCTTATGACAAATATTGTTGAACCTTGTGATAGGAGGTTTCGCCTGTGGAAGAAACTTTATATCCCAGTAATTGTGGAATTCTGGTAGTATTGTTCCTTCCGGAAGTATGTCATCAATAGAAGCGGGAAGCGAGCGTTAAAACCTACATATATAGTCAGCTCAATCCTTAAATTCACTAATACAAAATCTTCTCTCAGAATTATGAACTTAAAATAGACACTGTACTTCTAACGTTCCACAAAAGGGCATAACAGCCACGAGCTCTCTGTTTTATCATTCTACTGCTGCCTATTAATTTGCTTTCTTAAACACAGCGAAAATTGACTAATGTGATATTACCAGCATTGGTCTCCCTCCATCTGTCTTACCTCAACAACTGAAACCGACCAAAGGGATAGCATGAGAACAGCTGCCGCCGGAAGTTGCCAGATCATTGTTACAGGGGTTGCTGTCAACTGCAATGCAATCAAGATGCGAGAGGTCCTCGGAATTGACAGTTTCAAATCCTAATGGCTACTGACAACTGACTGAAAACAGTCCCTTTTAAATGTAGATTTGACCTTTTTTGCAAAGTTATGATTTGAATAAAAAGTTGATGAAGCGATTTACTGCTTTATTGAGAGCATGAGGTAGTCCTGCTGATTCAATAGGAAAATTGCATGATTTTAAGCTTTTTGCAGAAATTGCAACATTGCAAATGTGTAGAAGAAAAAATGTGTGTCACTTCATTTTGTGTCAATCTGGGATGACTATTACTTGGATTTCTGTGTTTTCTATGAATTCTGTTCCACAAAAAATAAATTCTGGCTAATCACATGTGTGCGAAAAAGTTCAGAGTTTTTCCCGCCTAATTTTTGGCATTAATTTACATGACGCAAATGTTAAAACATCCCACTTATTTGGCCCAAAAATTAGACCCCCTTTAGAGGTGAATTTTGTGACCCATGAAATTATGTACATGCTTTTGTCTGAGCAGAAATTTGACAAATGGGAATTTGTTTTTTAAACTTTTCTTTTCTCATAACACCTTTTCGTATTAACGTCCCCCGCTTCGTGATTTACGATTTTAACAACAATTTTAGTAAACAGTTTCTGACATGTAGTGATGGGTTAATCATTTTCGGATCTAAAACGTTTCGCTAAAATACACCATTTTCGTGCTAATTTTTGTTAAAAACTATCCCGTATTTGTGTTACAACAAACGATAGTAACTTCCACATTCACACACAACTACAACATGGCTAGATAATTCCATACCGACAATGTCAAGCAGTGGCGAAGCAGCTCCTGTTCAAGATTAGAAGCTCCAGGAAAAGTAAATATTACGATCCCATACAGCGCAGATATTTGGATTCAAGACTATTGCGGTGGCATCTTGTGGTATAGTGTTGGTGAAGGTTAAATTTTTCATAATGTGATGACTATCAATTATAACCAATTGGTTAATGTAGTTAAAAACTAATTGGATAATTTTGTAGCATTTCTTCTGCTCTTTCCAATAATTTAAAAAGGGCTGCATAAGTTCTACTTCTACAATATGCAACAATTTTCATATCATTGGAAAGAGCAGAAAAATGCTACAAATTCATATAATTAGTTTTATAGTTACAATAACCCAATCAAAGTTATACAATTAAATTAAATTTATACATCAAATTAAAGTTAATTACAGAAATTGCTACTTAAATAATACCGAAAGCTTCATGGCTAATTAGCGAATCAGCGAGCAGACACACACTTATATGAAAGCACGCAATTAGTTCGAGGTACCCCCGCCCGACATGATAACGTAAGAGTTTCCTACTCTTATTCTATTTATGTACTCTTGCTATCACCACCTAGATCAAAGATTATATTGTGAGTTGTCCTGTCTTTATAAAAATGCATTCAAAACAATGACACCAATTCATCAAATCTTGAGTAATTCCAAAGAAAAGCTCAGATAATCCAATATCTGATAATGCTGATGCTTATGATGACTTGGGGCATTTGGCGCAATAAAGTAGGTTTGCGAGAGTGCATAATTGCACTATAGAAGAAGAGTAAGCCAATAGAGGGATTCTCTTCTTGGCATTGCGTAACAGTGCTCCGACCACACACGCGAATGTTCCACCGTTTGGTGGAGGGAGTTGCTCTGTTCGACAAAGCATGCACTGCTCTGTTCGACAGAGCAAAGCCCCCTCCGTTTGGTGGGGGAGGGTGGGTAGCCAACAGCCAATCAGATTGCAGAGAACCCCTCCCTCCCCGTTTGGTGGGGGGGGAGGGGTAGAGCAGAGGATTACGGTAGATTTTGTTTAATTCGAAAATGGGGCCCCGCTTGGTTGGGGGAGTAGCTAAAAGAGGGCACCGTTCGGTGGGGGAGGGTAGTTCAAAATGAGGTTCCCCCGTTTGGTGCGGGAGTATTCAGTAAAAGGTCCCCGCTTGGGTAGGGGTCGTCAAGACAGACAAAGGTTGGTTGAATCTGACTGGCTGCTGGTGAAACCCCTCCCCCAAACGGGGACCTCTCTTTGCTACTCCCCCACCAAACAGGGACCCTCTGTTTGTAACCCCCCCCACCCCCCCACCAAACGGGGACTCATTTTCGAATAGATCAAAAACTACCGTAATCCTCTGCTCCACCCCACCCCCCCCTCCACCAAACGGGGACCCCATTCTGCCTACCCCCCCAAACGGGGACCCCTTTTGCATACCCTCCCACCAAACGGGGAGGGGTATTCTCGTCGACCCCCCCCCACCAAACGGGAGAAAATTCGCGTATTGTGGTCGGCGCACCGTTACGCAGTGCCAAGAAGATGAGCCCTCTAGTGGCTTACTCTTTGTACAATATAAGGAATTAATTATAGACGCTTGGTATTTGGTATATTATTTAAAAATAAATTTGGCACTGTCTGTGTACTCTTATGAAATTTAGGAAATGTAACAAGATGATGGTAATTCACTGATGTTAGAGCAATTTAGCAACTTATAGCAATTTAACTTAAACTGCTTTATCCAAACACCTTTGAGGCTTTTCCCTTTCCGTTTTTTATAGGGGTGTATTATCTTTTTTTAAGAGGGGGGAAGCGAACACTCCACCATTATCCTGTGGCGTCGACTGAACTTGTGTATTTAGGTAACTGGACTGTGCTAAGTGCTGACTGACTGAATCAGCACAAAAATCATTGTTTTATTTTATCTTATCTCCTTTAGATGCATCTGTATTCAAGTTTTTGATCCACGTTGAAACGGCAATATCAAATGCACTGCTCGCACTCGTCGGTCAACTGATCAACAAAAACGTCTGCTAGGTTGCTGGAAGAATAAAGATGTTTCCGGATTTAGTGATTTAATTATTTGCTTTACCCTCAATTTCTATGACCGCTTCCATGTGCATCAGAAGCAAGTTAGTATATGCTTTGATTGTACTCTGAGTCACTCGACAATCACGAGACCTTAAATCATGCAAGAACGTAGAATACCGTCAACTAAATTTGGAAGTCAAATAGTTTAAACAAAGGAAGAGTAAAGTTGTTTCCAGTTCTGAATCTTTTCGACAGGTTTTAAATAAATAATGATATTTGCTTTCTCTGGTTAATGTGGCTATTAATAACTGTAAGAGCACCTGTGTAATAGAAAGAGTAAACAGTAGTCCTAATAAAACAGCAATACCAAATTGAACTGCCAC
>JASAND010022930.1:0-22712 GCA_030248195.1 Trissonchulus latispiculum
AGACCGTCAATTTGTACACAAGTAACTGTAAAGAGCAGTAAAGAAACCTGTTCTGCGCATTGGCCTCCTGTCGTTTCAGGGCATACTCGGCCCAGACGCGCTGAGAGTCAATGAATTCCGCTTCCCAGGGCTGAATGTATCGATAGAGATTGGGAATCAGTTGATCTTCATCATGACTCATTCCAGAACGGAAATGAGTGATCCCGCCAGAATCGGTTTGCTTCGACCATCTGAAGCAGAAAGCAAACGGCAAAGTACAATGTGCAAAAACGAAAAAATTAAGAACCTCTATAAAAAACAGAAGCTGGCTGTCTCAGCCCCCTCAGGATAAATCCAAAATAATCCACAATGAGATTAACCCTGAACCAAGTTAGCATCCCTATGTACAAGCACTAAGTAAACCGTTTTAATTTGATCACGTAAAGATAATTAGACGGCTGAGGCGCTAGTGTACATTGAGTTTCAACGGAAGAAACCTATGTATATTCCTTTCCTCCAAACAGTCAAAAGTTTCCATTTCGTCCACAGAAAAGGGCCAACTTTACACTCTCGATCGACTAGGAAAGCAACAAGTCAAGATGGGATTCTGGTTAAAACAAATTCCGTACACTACACAACCCAACAATAAGATTTAGCAAGTAGGCTTGACAGACAAATGGCTGCATACCTCAAATCGGACTGAGGAATCAAAACGTGGCCCATGGACAGCATGCCTAGACCACCCAGCTCCTTTGGCGTGTAGAAGACAACAGGGGGAAATCGGGCCGGCATCTTACTGTTCAGGCCAATCTTAATACGTGTCTGAATTTTATTTTCACATTTCACCAAAAGATCCAACAGTTCCTGAGTATTGACGACGGCCTCTCGAAAATAGGTCATCAGACCGATTAGGGCAGTGTTCCACTTATTAACAATCTGAAAAATACAAATTAATTAGCACAAGTAGGAAAAATGCTCCTTGCAGTCGCATGAAAAAGTTAATATGAGCTATGATGGCCAACATTTAAGCGTGTCAAGGACAAGACTTAAAATGTTTAATATGAGCCAGCATCTAAATATGTAGAGGACAAGATGTAAACGTCTAACATGAGCCGCTACGTTTCTCTTGGGCTCATATTGACGCTCACTTTGGTTACGCCTGTGGTACGTGTCCTCTAAACAGACATTATTAAACCTAGCCAGCAAAGACTGAATATTAATACTGGCGTATACGTTTAGCAAAAATCAGAATTGCCAGATTTTTCAACTTCACTTCAAAAAATGTGTTTGTTTTACGACGCTGCTTCAGATCTCACTATACGTATGTACATGTATATAAATTATTAACAAAAGCAATCAATATAAACCTGAATAAGGAAATAAAAATTAGAACTGTCACAGGCGATATATACTTACCTAGTGAGATTTCATCCAGCCTTACCATCCTTGCATATGCAAACCATCCTAACCTTTTGACTATCTGAAGAAAGCCTTTGTATCTACAAAATATATTAGCCATTTCATTTGCGTCAATATGAGCCCAAGAGAAACGTAGCGGCTCATGTTAGACGTTTACATCTTGTCCTCTACATATTTAGATGCTGGCTCATATTAAACATTTTAAGTCTTGTCCTTGACACGCTTAAATGTTGGCCATCATAGCTCATATTAACTTTTTCATGCGACTGCAAGGAGCATTTTTCCTACTTGTCCTATTTCATTTTTGGTATTGTATCAGAGTGTGATACCATCCATAATGGGTGGGTTTTAACTTATATATAGCAAGCCTGAAGGATTTTGTATTGTTACCTCCACTCCAGCTATATATATAATGAAACAATCTTTGCCACATTCATTTTAGCTAAAGATATAATGAAACAATCTTGGCCGCATTCATTTTAGAGGTTGACAATTTTTCGCGTGTTTGAACTTACACGCTTGACAACACACGAATGTACCCTTTCCGCAGAGCGATGGAACCACTTTTCGTGGGTGCTATAATGACAAAAGTTGATCGCCTTGCCAAGGGCTTTCATTTGATACCAAACTTGACCACTTATGAAGACTTTCATTTTTGACCCACACCGGACCCACCGTGGGTGGGGCACCCGCCCACAGGACGATGGAGCCACTTTTCGGGTGTTGCATAATGACAAAAGTTGATCGCCTCGCCAAGGGCTTTCATTTGATACCAAACTTGACCACTTTTGAAGACTTTCATTTTTGACCCACACCGGACCACTGTGGGTGGGGCACCTGCCCACAGGTCCGTGAGGGCACTTTTTGTGGGTGGCATAATGACAAAAGTTGATCGCCTTGCCAAGGGCTTTCATTTGATACCAAACTTGACCACTTTTGAAGACTTTCATTTTTGACCCACACCGGACCCACTGTGGGTGGGGCACCCGCCCACAGATCGGTGGGGCCACTTTTTGGAGGTGGTATAATGACAAAAGTTGATCGCCTTGCCAAGGGCTTTCATTTGATACCAAACTTGACCACTTTTGAAGACTTTCATTTTTGACACACACCGGACCCACTGTGGGTGGGGCACCCGCCCACAGGACGATGGAGCCACTTTTCGGGTGTGGCATAATGACAAAAGTTGATCGCCTCGCCAAGGGCTTTCATTTGATACCAAACATGACCACTTTTGAAGACTTTCATTTTTGACCCACACCGTACCCACCGTTGGTGGGGCACCCGCCCACAGGACGATGGAGCCACTTTTCGGGTGTGGCATAATGACAAAAGTTGATCGCCTTGCCAAGGGCTTTCATTTGATACCAAACATGACCACTTTTGAAGACTTTCATTTTTGAGCCACAGCTGACCCACTGTGGGTGGGGCACCCGCCCACAGGACGATGGAGCCACTTTTCGGGTGTGGCATAATGACAAAAGTTGATCGCCTTGCCAAGGGCTTTCATTTGATACCAAACATGACCACTTTTGAAGACTTTCATTTTTGAGCCACACCGGACCCACCGTGGGTGGGGCACCCGCCCACAGGACGATGGAGCCACTTTTCGGTTGTGGCATAAGGACAAAAGTTGATCGCCTCGCCAAGGGCTTTCATTTGATACCAAACATGACCACTTTTGAAGACTTTCATTTTTGAGCCACAGCTGACCCACTGTGGGTGGGGCACCCGCCCACAGGACGATGGAGCCACTTTTCAGGTGTGGCATAATGACAAAAGTTGATCGCCTCGCCAAGGGCTTTCATTTGATACCAAACATGACCACTTTTGAAGACTTTCATTTTTGAGCCACAGCTGACCCACTGTGGGTGGGGCACCCGCCCACAGGACGATGGAGCCACTTTTCGGGTGTGGCATAATGACAAAAGTTGATCGCCTCGCCAAGGGCTTTCATTTGATACCAAACATGACCACTTTTGAAGACTTTCATTTTTGAGCCACACCGGAGCCACTGTGGGTGGGCGCTGTGGGTCAGAGGTCACATCCGTCGGTTTCGGCAGTATGCCCATCGTGTTCAGCGACCCCGATTTACTATATGTGGGTACCACCCCGAGGCCGAAAAACGCTGTTTTTGCCCGTTTTTAGACTATTTTCAAATTTTCGGACTTAGAAATTTTTCAGCTTGAAGGTGTCCAAAAACGCTATTTTTTCCATTTTTGACCATCTATAAAAATCGAACCAGATCGAAATTCGGGAAAAAACATAAACTTGCTAAATGCCATTGCCTAGATAATCAAAAAATAGTATAGAAAAATTTTTCCTATGGGCCGTTTGAAAAATCGAGTTAACAGAAAAATGGAAAAAATCATGCTGAATACAGAGAAAAAAAAAACCCCACTTTCAAACCCGTAAGAGAAAGTCGATTTTTTCAAAGTTCATTTTTTCCGGGCAAGTTTGGTATCATTCGAAAGCTCTTGGCCTGGAGATTTCAAAAATGTAAATATTAGCTCTTAATTCCTTCCCGTTAATTAGTTATGCCTAATTAGCACTTTTCCAAATCCGCAAAGTGCCTTTATAGCTCATATTATGGGGGGCTCTCCGAGCTCCCCCATGATAATTAAATTGACTAATTTCTGCAAAGAAAGAAACTACTACTGAAACTGTCAGAACAACAAACAAAAAATGTGACCTCCAATTTAAGACCATTTCTAGAGTCATAACATAATATCGTGAATGCGGAAACAAGCTTTTCTGCCAGAAACTTTAGCAAAAATTAGTATACGTAACAAAACTCATGTATACAGCTGTTAGCAAGCAAGTAAAAAAAGTTGACCTTAGTGAAGGTAGTGGAACCAGATGCCATCAAAATCTGTCGAACACGATTATGAAACTTATTCATGGACTCTTCGTCAACCTTCAGGAAACACTGAGCAGTTCTTTCCTTTGTCACCTAAAATAGACCAGAAACGTTTTAGATTGAACTTGGTGGAGGGACATAGTTTTATGTAGACGTGTTTCAAACTCAAGTGTTTAAAAACTAAGCACTGATCATTCTAGTCTACTAACTGAAGAGAATGCAAAACGATGTCCTGTAAATGGCACACCTCATTCTGCAAATTCCAGACTCCATCACGATGAGTAAATTCCTCATGAGTGGTTCGACACTTGGGCAGAATGCGACACTCAAAACCGCACATGGAAAACAGCAGATTTGGATTGTCCTTGCTATAGACACTGACAAAACTGTTCTCCCACTCCACTGTGGTGATGGATCTCGGCAGGCGGTTCTTGATGTCCCAAAAAACAGCTCGACCCCTGAAAAAGTAAGTAGATAGCAACTTAGACATTAATTTTTGCAATTTCTAATTGACGCTAAGTTGACACCAAAATGAGGATTTTGGATGTTTCAACGCCCTGTTGGCCTAGGTAAGAGCCACCATTCAAGATATAATACCCTTCCGTCTCACTTATCCAATTATTTTCTTTGACATTAATTTTTAAGACAATTTTCAATCAGAAATCCGAGTTTTGATCACAAATCCGTCTCTTACAAGTTCACATCATGTTTCATCAGTCGCATACGAGCATCACGTGGCCAACACTTCTTATTATTATAGCCCACAATATTCTCATTATTTGGATCAGGATGCTCTGTCAAGTAGCGCTGAATTAAGTCTCTGGCGTCCTCAGCAGAAAATCTAAAATAAAGAATACAATTTACAGCACAGATAAATAAAGATTACTTAAGATTATTTCCAGAAATAGATCTCAATCTATTTCATAATCCTGCTAAAAGGGTTATAATTAGACAGACTTAAATTCAATTTCCGAGTCAACAGGGATTAGCAATCAACTAGATGCTAAGTGCACTACTCGGTGTTTACAACAAATGAAATCCCATCAGCCTTAACATTAGGCAATTAGGCACTGAAACAATTAGTCAAGAAACAAAACATAGCATATTGTTTGGGATCAATTTTTAACTAAAAGCGAAATCTATGAAGTCTTAATATATTGCGACTAAAGCCATGGTACATCTTTAAATTAGAAATCATCACAACATAAGCTTAATCTTTGTAACAAACAAGATTTAATCTTGTCAGCAGTTTTTAATCACTCCAAAACCAGACACCTGCGCAAACCCAACAAGAAGACAATATTGTACTAGAACATTATAAATAATCGCTTAGTATCCACCTATAAAAATTAGCATTGGAAATTAGTTTTAAATTTTCACTGGCAGATATTATTAAGATGATTTCTTCGTCACAATCGTCTTGTTATAAATCATTATTTCTTTACAGTAGAAGGATTAAAAATCATGATAGGTTTTTAATTTCTCTTATCTTATTCTTACTAATAGTCTTACATTGGATTTGGAATTCGTAACACTGTAGCTAATTAATGTTGTAAATTGAGTTGTGCCTCCGCAAATTGTGTCAACTACACGAACAAGGATTCTCTCAGCACTTTCGACAGCGTATTATGACGAAGCGGACGTTAATCTGAATAGGTAATGAGGGATTTATAAAACCCTATATAAATAAGCGAAGCCAGCAGAGAAAGCATTCTCAAGATCAGCTTCAGTTCGTGGTGTGTGCCGGGCTGTCTTATTCTGACAGACTTCAACTACCACTCACTTTACCTAACCTTAACTGTCACTACAACAACACAATACTCTAAACTTACTATTCAATACAAATATCGATAACTATTTAATCCAGTATTTTACGAACTCTCAACAACTTATTTTTCATCCACTCATACAGGACTAAAACTAGGCCAGAAATAATGCAGATTTCAGCATCCACCGTGTTAGTGATTACAATAGTAGTACTCTTAATTGCTGCTACTGTCAACGGAAGACGAAAGAATCTTTCCAGGGCACCGGTGGTTGGCTCTGGCAGCAACGATGAGGATCGCTATCAAATCATCGGATTCGATAATCAACTGCTAAACTCCTATGTGGCCATGTTTGCCTACATGGAGTACCAGGCGCTCGGGTCCGGACAAGGCCCAGCCGTTCCAGAGGAGAAGGACAATAATGCAGACGTATCACTACCGCCAAAGCGTCATCATCAGCATCAGCATCGAGCACGCCGATACCAGAAACAAATACAGTCAACCATGATGCAAACAATTGCAAGACTACGATTTGGCTAAAAGGACAAGCCCCCCCCCCCCGCCCCACCCTGCCACTCCTCCTTTGTATAACATTTTTTGACGGTTGGTGGTGCAACTGGGCGAGGAAGTCAATTGACTGATTCTAAGCTTATTTCAAGCCATCCTGGGATACTAAAAGAACCCTGTCGCCGTTATGCTAATAAATACCATTCCTTCCATTTTAAACTATGGCCAAGCATCCTTCCTCGATAAACAGCGGGTCCTGTTCTCTTGTGCTTAAGAATGTAACACGTTTTGTGACAGATTGTAACGAATTTACACTTATGTATACTTTACTGCATTATTGCGTTGTATATACATATTGCTAAGGCATAACCGTGCAAGTTTATTATATCTAGTCTCATTCGCACGCAGTTTAGCCTCACTGTAGATTCTGGGTTACTTCAGGCAAAAAAGTGTGGATGGGAGCCCCCCCCCACTAGTGGTGGAGATCATAAGTAGGAAGGAGATCTGATGAACTGAAATCGCCAAAACGGCAGAAAAATTAGCCTGTTTTCATACTGATATAACTAAGCTAAAAAGTGCACAAAAATCCAGTTTTAGCATCAAAAACGCAAATTTTTAGACCAAAAAATTCCAGCGATGCCGACGTTTTGAAATTGACCGAAAGATTCTAAAATTTGACAATTTGGTAAGGACAAAGTGACAAGGTGAGGGGGAGCCGAATGGGGGGAGCTCGAGTGGAGGGGAACCCGAAAATGAGGAAGCCCTTCCGCCCCCACCTCCCCATTAAAGTAAATCAATCCAGGGCCCGATGTTGACATCGCCTAAACCCGGGTTTATTTCCTGTGTTAAAGATAGCAAAGTTAACCCGGGTTAGCTACTTAACCCAGATTTAGGCTTTGATAACATCGGCCCCTGGAATTAACACGATAACGAGGGGAAAGCCGACAAAGATACAACAATCACTTAACTGTAACACGCTTCAACCCACAAGCACTCTCTCAACATTTTAACAATCTAAGAAAATTCGAATTAAAACTTAATTGCCATTCAACTGAATGGTATTATTCATTTCCAAAATACAAGAGTTTAAACCTCACTGGAAGCGATTAAGCATTCCCTAAAGAAAACTGCCTCATTATGACTTACTTCAAAACAACAGGGTGTTTATAATAACAAACGATTACTTTTTCGACATAATGACCTTACCAAACATTGCCTATACCTGAAATATATCCATACTCTGTCCACATATCGACAGTAGAGTCGAATGGGATGAGAAGTCTCAGTGCTGACATCCTGATAGCTTAAGAAATCATTGGGACACTGTGGGGGTCCGGCAATCTCTGAGGCGCGTCTCAATCCCAGAACCAACAAATCCAAAACCAGGCCATAGTACTGACTGATAAAGGAAGCAAATTGAAGACCTCGAATGATCCCATAGGAATTGGTATGATTCATATCCTGAAAAAGGGAAAATCATATCTAGAAATAAGTACATTGTTGCATAACAAAAAGTTATAAGCAAACATAGTAATAATGCCAACTCAGAAACAAGATAGATGATAGAGGCTATTTTTGTATTTTAGTGTATTTCTCATTTATAATTTTTTTCGAAAGCTCCAACCTTAACAAGGAAAAACATATATACAAAGTTTAACATTATAAAACAAACTTTTATAACTTATTTCAATCGTCGCGCATTGGGCTATTCTTGTCTCCTTCAACGAAAATTAAAAACAGTAATACCGTTAAAAACCATCCTTTCAGTTATCACACAGTTATCACACTAATGCGAAGGGCACCTTATAGTTGATAACAACGTTATTTTTGGCCGTCATATAATCAGCGATGTTGTGATCCACAATCAATCGAAGCAATCGATTCAGCAACGTTAAATCAATTTTTTCATACATCTTCTCAATATTGGATTCCATCAAAACATTGCACTCCCCCTCGCCCGTCTCCCACACATCCTGTAAATTGTTGATGCCTAAAACAGGAAAAATCCGAATTCCCAATGCAGTCTGATTCTGACACATCTTTTCTATGAGTGTACATTTTCAAAAAATGTAAACACTGGAAAGAGCCTGCGTAATCTAGCAAAACACAAAAAGATAGATAGGTATGAAGCATGACAAAATGCAAGCTACCCAAATTTTCTATTCAACGGCCGAAAATCCAACTTTCTGTCAAATAACAACGTCCAATACAAGCTAAAAGTAACTGAAAAGGTTAAACTGCGTAAATTTACCTAAACCATACTAGCATTTTTAGTGGTTTGAAAGTGGCTGCGGGCAAACCAGGGTGTTTTTAAATATTAGCATCGTGACGGTAAAAATACAAAAATTTCTCATAGAAATAGCTTAAATTAGCTAAAATTTAAAAATGTTTGAAAACATGACCTCGAAAATTTAATTTTTAATTGTTTTGGACAAATACCAAAAACGTGGCTCCGATAAGTGGAAGAGGAGCCACACCGACACCCCCATTCCCAACCGTCACAAAAATGCCAGTTTTACCATACACCAAAAAGAAAAGTATTTTCTAACCTTGGCACCACTTATAAACCAGTAGGGGAGGTGGTTCCGAATCCGCTGGTTTAATCCAGGGCGGAAACAGGCGACGTTTGTCCGCCTCGAACCAGAGATACTGATCAAGATAGGCATCGGTGACCTTTTCCAGGGGCTCCACATCGTAGACTGGGACCAGATGCGAATACAGATCCATAAATTCAATTCCAACCTACACACACAATCAATAAGTGAATTAATAAATAAACGACAAAAATTATTACAAATCAATGTAAATAGATTCAATCCTTTAAAGTTTAACTTATTTGGAATAGAGAATAATTTTACAAGAAAATGACTGAAGAAAATTATTTTGGGTAAGCAAATTATTTTGCATTTTCAAAATTGTAATTTATTAACATAACAATAATCAAAACTGTATTATGACAAACCTCTTTGAAGGCTCTCTGGGTGAGAAGATGTCGCTTGATTCTGGACAAGGCTTCATGAGGATTATCGTAGGCCTGTTCAATCAGTGCCAATTCCTCTCGCTGAGACTGGTTGAGACGATTCTTTACACTACAAGCACAAAGACACAGATTTTTAAGTTTGTTTTTTAAAATTCTTAACTTAGCATTAATTCTGCCGTTTCAATCGACATTCAGTATGTACGTTGCAAAAAAACAAAATTGTGAGGCAAAAGGTATGAGCGCTCCATCCCTTCGTTCTGGAAGCTACTTTCAAGTGTAGGTAAAACCTTATAGAATTTCCTTCCATTAATTTGTTTTTATAGCAATCACTAAATATTGACTAAAATACAATATCAGCTTCCAAACAAACTTGTCCATTCTATGTACCTGTAGGCTTCCTTTAGTCTTTCCAGGGCCAGAATCAACAGTTTGGTATCATGCTTGTAGTTGAGCGGGGGAAAGGGGATGGGGGAAAATCGTCTGCTCTCAAGCCAATGAACAGTGGTCGTGTAGACTGCCACAGCTTCCTCAGCACTGATATAGGGACCATCCTAAAACAGTAGGTCAGAAAATAAGAATTTACCGGATATTTTTTAGAATAATTATATACCTACTATAAATTTCTGAAAATCGTTGCACAAAAATACCAAAAAAGTATGTATATACAACCGATTGTCAGGACAAAACTTTGTTTCAAAAATGTTAACAATAATGATCTTTGTCCAAAAACAATGATAACAGTATATACGGTTTCCCTTAACAATAATCGCAAAATATTTGAAAAAGAATGGACAACCTTCTATCATCCTGAATTAACAGACGAATTTCCGAACCTTCAGATAATTATGCTGCCGCTCCTGCTCAGCCTTCAAGTAAAGTCGAGTCATTCGGCCCAGATTTTTCTTGCAAACCGTCTTGTCTACTGTGGCGCCTCGTCGAATACGCTCACGGTTGTAGTGTGCTGTGTTGGTCCACCAGTCAGCCTTGGCCTTCACATAACGAAGGATCATGTTTTCCACAGGTGTGGGCAAACCAGGGACCTAAAAGCAAAAAACGAAGAATTTTCACACTTATCTGGCAAACAAGATGACAGTTAAAACTGAACCAGACAGAACAAAACGTCAACTGGGGGCAGTTTCATAAAAATTCTGCTTGCATGCGAGTACTCGCAAACCTAGTGCGAGTTCCAAGTGCAAGTGTTTCATAAAAATTTTTAGGAACTCGACAAAACTCAGCTACGATTCTGTTGCTACTACTAGCACTAGCACTGCTAGTGCGAGTTGCAAGCATGCTAGACTCAGTTTTGCTAAAAATGATGAAAATTCTTTGAAAAATCTTATCTTTTCTTTCTCTGAAGAAATCCATTTATAATTTTAGGACAGTACTAAGATGATACTTTGCGTCACGTAAAAATTTCCAAACAAAAGTTTTAAAATCGCAAAAGTTATAGCAGATTTTCTGAAAGTTCTCTAGTCAAAATTCACTAGAGAACTAGACAGCTGCTAGTAGTGGACTCGCCTGCAATAGCTGAAGTTTTATGAAACAGGTGCTAGCAGGCAGCAGTTATTTCCACTCGCACTTGACTATCTACTAGACTCGCAACTCCAGTGCGAGTACAAGCTTGACTGCAAAACTTATATGAAACACATCTGCTACTCGACTCGACAACTAGCAGTCTAGTCGTCGAGTCGAGTAGGAAAAAACGTTTATGAAACTGCCCCCTGGTGAAATGACAACAGAATATGAAAGCACAACGTACATACTATTGTAAAAGCAACGCTTCGAATGCATTCAAAATGCCTGAATATTCATTTTTATGATTTTATGAAACACAAAGGAAATGAGTCAATTCATCCTCCCTAACGAAGGTAACACTGATGGTAATCAGGGGCCAATTGCATAAAACTCAACTAGTTGCGGATTCCGCAACTAGTAAATGCTAGTCTGCGGATTCCGCAATACGAGTGTTGCATAATGTGCAAGTGCGGAATCCACAACTAGCAATACTATGTAGTACGGATCAAGCGACCTCCTTGCTGCTAGTTGCTAGTAGCACCAGCAGCTAGTCTGGGTTGCATGAAATCTACTAGTTGTACGCTAGGGATCTACTAGTGCTAGTAAAATCGTCTAGTCAAATATCACTAGACGATTGTCAGAAAATCTTTGATAACTTTTGGAAATCCCAGCATTTTTCAATGAAACTTTCAGAACAGTTTCAGTTATCGATTGTCAAAACGAATCTGAAAAAATGGTGAAATTCGGTTGATATTTGTAAACATTGTGATTTTTTGAAGATTTATGGTTAATCCACTATTTTACCTCACTCGCAATGCTAGTCCTCGTACTAGCATTGCGAGTCCGTAAAGTCCAGCAGCTTGCTTAGCTAATTTCGTCTAGTCGCTGGAAAAGTTTTATGCAACACTTGAAGTCCGCACTAGTAACTAGTATGCTAGTACTAGCAAATCCGCACTAGTAGATCAGCAGATTTTTATGCAATTGGCCCCTGGTGAAAGCCAAACCAGCCAATAGGACGAGGTAATTAACGGTTATTTTCCAAACGCCATAAATATTACCTTCCACGGAATGTTAGCCTTCCAACAGCGCCAAGCTTCAGACAAATGCTGTAGGATGGTTCTGGCCTTATTCTGCTTAATTCCTTCAGGCATCATATCCAAAATATCGTGCATGACTGCAGCTCTCAGTTCCAAATCATAATGACTCTCCACACGCTGTTTGGTAACTGTCTTGGCCACACCTGAAGCAAAAACATACACAAAAATTAATGAACCAGGCACTGAAAGGAGATATCAAAAAACTGCAAAACGGGCTGACATCAAGAGTTAGCACGTTTTGACAAAGAATAAGCTAGGAAACAATGCACATAAATATGTGAGTACATTTTCACCGTTAGTACATAATCAATCAAACTCAGTTAAGCCAAATCAAGATTTTTAAAAACTAAGATTAACTAAAATTAACTACAAATTTCGAAACTATTGTATCAATATTAAACCGTCTCAATAAAATAAATATCCGTAAATATCCCAATAAAATATCCCATCAGAGATGATGTGGATTAGGAATGGTGGACAGAAGAAAATATCCGATTTTCCTGGTTTCCAATTCTACAGGGTATTTCTAACATGGGAAAGTGGCCCTCTCCAAAATTTAGTTTTTCCGACCCGGCATTTTTGCCTCCCCTCCCCCAGATTTTTTGGAGCAACAATTTTTACCAAAAATAGGCAAATTGACTTTTTCGTAAAAATGGCGATTTTTAGCTTAAATCCTGGCATTTTTGACGATTTTTTGCATTTCTGCGTACAAAATACGCCGAAAACACCAATTTTGGCTAATTTTTGCAAAACATTCTCCCTTCCCCCCATCCCAAAAATTTCGCCCTCCTCCTCGGACCCTCCCTAAAAAACACCCTGCAGGATTATGATAACTCTTGGTTGATGCTGTTATAAACACTTGTGATTAAACCGTACCTTTCGAATGACGGCCTTCAAACTGTCGACTGAGCAGATTGCCAAGCCACCGTTCCAACAGAGGAGTCACTCCACGAAGGAAAAAGAGCCAAACTCGCCAACCTGGCGCCCAACAACCACAGCCAGGACCTTTGCCCACAGAACCCTAAAATAAAAGCAAGCATGCAACTAGAGTAAATAACCTATGAAAGCTAGTGGGTCTCAATAGCAAAATACCATAATTGCCCAATAAGCCATTAGAGGGCTTCTCTTCTTGGTATTGCGCAACCGTGCTCCGAACACAATATGCGAATGTTCTCCCGTTTAGTTTGATGTGGGTTCACCAAATCGACAGGGCATACCCTCGCTCCGTTTTGTGGAGGAGCCTGAAAGAGGTCCCCGTTTGGTGGGGGTAGAGCAGAGAATTACGGAGTTGTACTGCATTTCCAAAATAGGTCCCCGTTTGGTGGGGGGGGTAGGCGAAAAGGGGGCCGCAGGAGAAAGAAGACCCAGTGGGAGGGTCTCAAGCCAATCTAGCCTATCTTGACGACGACCGCCAAACGGGGACCTCCTTTCGCTACTTCTCCCCCCCCCCTCCCAAACATGGGTATGGGACATCGACTTCCTAAAATGGGTTTAGCATAGCGGCTAATAATATTTACTGTGCTAACTGTGCTACAGTCATTTGATTTTACTCACCGTATTGAAACGATAATAGATCAGATGCTTCAGGTCCTTGCACATTCTAATCTGTCGCATCAGTTTGTACTTGTATCGATACATTCCCGTCAGCTGACCCACGTGCGCAAAAATGTACTGAAGACCATCCGCCAACTGAAAGTAAAATTACTAAAACTAGCTAGAAATTTAAAACTATTGCATCAATATTAAACTGTCTCAAGGTATTAAAATATTCCACCAGAAATGATGTGGATTACGCATTATGTAAAAGCCAAAAACTGGGTTCATTTTAGGGGATAACAGTGGGGAGGGGGAGTGGAGGGGAGTGCCCACTGGTGGGGAGGTCCAAACGTGGGCGATAAAATGGTCTAAAATGCTAAAAATGCAGTAAAATAGCCTGTTTTCTACATGTACTGTTATAACTAAGCTAAAAATTGCTTAAAAATTAAGTTTAGCCAGAAAATTTTTTTAAATTTTGACCAAAAATTCTTAAAATTTGGCATTTTCTGGGCACCTCATATTCAGTGGGGGGAATCCCAAAAAAAGTGGGGGTGGGGCCGAGTGGGGGTGGGGGAAGTGGTCGAGAAGGGACCCTATAAAAATAAGCAAATTTTCAAATTTTTCTTATAGAAAGGCTATTTTTCCTAAATCCACGCATTTTTGAGAACTTGCGTTTCCATAGGCAAAATATTATGTCAAAAATACCATTTTTGCCTCATTGTCGCAAAAAACTCTCCCCCCCCACCCGTATCCGGGGTGAGCCGAGCACACGGGATGCCTCCCGGACAATATCCCAAACAAGTTGCATCACCCATGGGGTGACTTCTAGGAGGGGTACTTTGACCCCCCCTCCCCTCCCAACCAGTCCTCCAGTTTCGTTGCTCTACTGGCGGCTGGCGCATGAATCTACCACAAGCTTTGATGTTCCTAATTTATGGAAGTTCATACAATAAAGGTGTGGGAGATTGTAAAAGAAAAGAAAACTTCCAATTCTTTAACTTATGCATTTTTATAAAAGCCTACAATCGGCACAGTACCTGAAATGCGTCAACATTGTTCAGTCGATACTGTACATGACTGTCCACAATCAGTTTGGTCAAACGCAAGATTTCACGACACAAATGAAACGCATTTCCAAACCGTGACTTCTTACGTTCCTAAAATAAGAAAACGCAACGAAGTCAAGACTCCTCATTAAAACAAATAATCTTTACAAACAAATAATCACTTACTATCAGACATATAATTCGTGTCCCCTACTCATGTCAAAAAACCGAGTGTCATCCACATCTTTAACACATACGCTTGCTGATGCGGATTATCTACAAAAACAGTGTTCTTACCTTGGTTGTCAACGTTTTGACTGGTTTCAAGTTGAAGTTGTAGTCCAAATGCAGATAGTTCAGATTCTTTCGATGAATCAGCAGATTCAGCATATTGTAGCCCTGACGACAGACCTGCAGGCCGGCCTCAACCCAGTCAATGGTTGTAGTTTGAAAGAATTTCGTGGCTTTGAACGAACGAAACAGATACCTAGAAAATTAAGATTTAAAATACATAGATAGACACCAAAACTAAGTATTTCTTACAAAGAAACAATTCTTCCGAATTTGTCATGAAAGGAAACTACAAAACAATTTTAACCTACAAAGGTTAAGATACAATATAAAAAGTGATAAAAATCCTTGTTTCCACAAAAAGTCGAGGACACCAGAAAGTTTTCAGAATCAAAAGAAATTTCAAGAATCCGAGTATTTTTTCAGGGGAAATTTTAGAAAATCGAACTGGAAGAGAGAGCCAACTGACCTGCGTTTCTGTGGCTTAGGCGGCCGATGTTTCAACGCATTCAGGACATACACTTTCAGCAGCTTCTGATAGGACACTCGCACTTTGACCGGCTGGCCAGAAGGACAATGCTCGCGATACCTATAAAGGGAAAAACTACACGAAACAATGAAAAACAAAACTGATTAGTTTCTAGCAAATTGCTCAAAGAAAATGAAACAATAAAATACAGACGAAATTTTAGTATATACATTAATTCTCAAAAATAACTAAACGAACTAAAGCACTTTACTACGTTCACTTTATTTTCGAGGAAAAATATGGGGAATTTAATTCTAACTACACTTTCTTATCAAAACTGTTTTAAACAGAGTATCTCGCTAAACATTAAAGCTAGCGCCAACGAACCAGGTCTTCACAAGCGGCACATCCATGGCACGCCTTGTTCGTCCAGATCTCATATTGAAGGGTCTGGGAGCCCAGAGCAAGGCAATACCGTTGGCCGAATTCTCTGAATATAGCGGGCAATCATTGAAGAAAGGGCCAATATGCTCTGGCAATTCAAAGTCCTCAAGATCGTCAGGCAAGGTTTCCTGTGACTAAAACCACAAACTCTTGCTTTAATGAGTGAAAAATAAACAGAAAGTTTTTCATTTTTCAAGAGAAAATACACAGAATACTAAAAAATCAAAACTTATTGCTTCTTTCATAAAACTACAAATAATGGTAACAAGGTTTACGTCAACCAAAATATTCGTACCTTCTGCGAATGCCTATGAGAGATAGGATTAATTAGGGGATCAAAATAGAAAGCTGGCAGGTCAGGATCCTCCGTTTTGATAAAGACGACGTTAGGAGTATGATACCTAAAAATATTTCGCCAATTTTATTGGTACTTTATTACCACTTAAAACATACAGGCATATTAACCAGCAACATAAGATAATACTACTGTTGTCAGCTGCGTTCAGCCAATTTCAACTAGGCTAGCACCAATCGAAATTGAATCTCTACAGCTAGGTTTAATTTTCCACCAGAAATTGAAGCGGCTGCTAACAACGAGTCTTGGTTGAAAACAGCAACAACCGTTGGTGGAATGAAAATAAAATAAAATGTGAGAAACCGGCAAAAGTGGTTATATCAGTCAGAAGACAAAACTGAAACAACTATCACAAACTAACCAGGACAAATGGACATAATGTGGCAAACTGTTGTACAAATAGGGGAAAGCAATTCGGTATTCTGTGCGGATAGGCTGACGAATGATGATCTTATTGATATCATTGAATTCATTCCAATCTTCATCTCTGCAAAAGCAAAATCCGCCCAATTGAGAAAAACATCTAAGTCTATAAAATAATCATAATTTATGCAATAAATCAATTAACTGAAAATATTATAACAGCATTTAACATTAACCTAAAATCTAAGCTCTACATACTGTATCTGATCTTTGACAAGTGGCTCAAACTTTGGACCACCCGGGATGGCCAAGTTCAAAGCCTTGGCCGTAAAGAAGGACTTCAGATCGAACAGATAAAAGTAGTTATCGTCCACCAAATCTGTCAACAGCTGATTTGCCAGTCGCAACAGGGTTGCCATAATTGGCAGGGAAAAGTTCCAACGACGATAAGTGGAGCCATTGATGTGCCTAAATAAATATACGCAGATTACGTATTTGATTCTACATAGACAGTTGCAAATAAAAAAGTGGTTTGACACCGTACCGTAAAAAGAAACGGTAAGCGAAGAATAAATCCAAAGTTTTATTATGCAAACTGTTCAAAAAGCTAGATAGCCAGTGAACACCCTCCCTCACACCTCCCACCTTGGCATCAAATTTTGTCCTGAAAAATAGGTAGAAAGGTTAAGTTATCCAAATGTGTTGGGTTGCCCTTGGAGGAGCCCTCTACTAACTATAAACACTCTCAGCAAATCAAACAACTACGCAATCATCATATCCCCCCGGTTAACACGGGGGTGTATGGGGGGCCAAGCCCCCCAATCCGGAAAAGGAAGACCTACCGCCGTCAAGGGCAAGGTGTAAAGAAAAATTGGCAAGGGCTAAGCGGATATGGCAGGAAAAACTAGGATTTCGAATCAAGAAATTTCCGCTAAGCCGGCAGTTTTTGCAAAAAAATTCTTAGTTTTTCATGAAAATCGGTCAAAACATTGAACTTTTTTCTAAAGATTGACAAAAATGTTGTTGAACTTTATTGAAAATTGCGAATTTATGTTACTATTAACGTTGCATAACTAATGCCTACGGTACAAGCCACCTCGCAAATTTGGATTCAAGGTACAAAATCCCCCTCAAAATTTTCTTGAGACAAGTCCCCTCCCTTAAGATCCGACCCTATGTTAATGTATGATCATAGTCTTATAGTTTTTACATCTGATTCCATCCACCTTTCGCAACGCAAGCAACATGCTAACTAACTTGGTCCCCAGCAGCGGCCGATTATCATAGAACCAGCCAGCCACCGGACCATCCTCTTCTGGGTCCAGTTCAATCTGAATCGGCTCCAGCGGCTCCACGTCCAAAATGTTGTCGGCGTAGTCCAGTGGGGGTTCTTCGTCATCGAAGGGCGGAAATCGCATCCGCTTAAAGTGTCGACGATCCCGCTTCTCACGACGCATCATAATCCACATTGTCCTGCAGCAAAAAAGAGCAAAAAAGTGGACTGCAGCTTTGGCCAAATAATTTAGAAAACAGCTACAGTCGAGGCAGGTATGTACGTATTTGTGGGAGTCTGTTCGGACGTCAGAACTATTTTTTCTGTTTTCAACAGCTCTATACATGCTCCTAATTAAAGTAGTCAAGAAAGCCTGTGCTTATTCTAGTGGGGGGGGGGTGGGGGCCCCCCCATAAACACCCTTCCCCCCCCAAAAAAGTGGGTGCCCCTTTTGGTACCCTGAAAAAATCGCTGAGAAGGCCAAATTTTCAAAAATTTTCCGGCTTTGCCGGAGATTTTTAGTCGATTTTTGCCTATTTAAGCACTATTTTTGCACTAAAAACGAACTTTTTGGCGATTACTATAAAAATAGCATTTATTTTTATAGCAAACTATTTTTAGCATGTTTTTAGAAAAATTTTGAAAAATTTTCGCCCCCCCCCCAAGAATGAGTCGCCCCCCGAGGGCCCCCCCCCCAAGAAAAATTCCCTAGAATAAGCCCAGGAAAGCTGCGCATCAACAAGCGTCCGATTTGGGAACATAGCAAAATCTAGCACCTCCATAACGCGCAGAGAGCGATTAAAACAATGTAAAAACTGTACACACCCCCACTGAGCAATGTAGACCGGTTCTACAACCCATGGAATCTCATTCACAAATGTGATGGCTCCAGTTATATGATACAGTACTCTGACATCTCTGATCTGTTCCCAAGGCATGGGCATATTTTCCAACAGCTTCAAGACAGCATGAGGCATGTACTTTAAAGCGCTAGAAAATAAATGCAGGAACAATAATATAACGAAAACTACATACAATCACTGACCTATGTGCCGAAATCAGCTGCTGGGTAAGTCACAAAGACCATCTGTAGCGCCGAAATTGAGAAATAAATTGTCACAATATATACAACGAAAGTAACAAATTCCCACTGATATCATAAAATGTAGCAAAACACGGATAAACCTTTAGGCAGATAAGAAAGCAGCAATATAATTCTGAAGTTCAACAGAAAATAAACTTCGTTGTACACTGCTGGTGCCACCATAATTATGTAAATTTGCAAGCAGGTAGTACGTATATACTGGTTTTTATAGTCAGGGGGGTGGGACATGTCGGAAAAGAAGGGTAAAAACATGGTCGCCTACTCCCCAACCATAGCAGCTGCAGCTGCCTAAAGTCTGACACAAAATTGTGATCTCATCTCATCTCATGACGATTCAGAAAATATAAAATGCTATGGGTCTCCGATGAATATTAAATGTAGTATTAACTAATTAATTAACTATTAGTAACTTTGTACACACATCTTTGCGTCAGCCTTTATCATAGGGGGTCGCTATCGCTGAAGATTTCCTGTTGATGGACTCAAGAGCGCTGAAGATGTATTTGGGGGGGGGGGGGCATTACCCCTCCCTCTATAACACGAACACTGGTTCTAACTAACAGCATCTTACCCCAAATATACTCGCTTGTCGTGTCGATATTTCCTGGACGTCATGTCGCCATGGTCTCTGATAATTTTTCGCACATGTTCTGGAGGCATCTCTTCTTTCTGTGTATCAACGAAACCAAACTTTCTTTTTTCAGCATACCGTTTGCTCTGCAACTGTTGCCATTTCTTCGCTAAAATGACGCCAAGATACATCAAATCGTAAAAAATGAGTTCTCATTCTAGACATTATACGTAATACGCGCGCACGGCAAGCTTTATAAAATTCACAATATTTGTTTTGGTTGGATATCCGTGGCCGAGACTACAAACTTAACTGTAAAATACGTAATATAACCAGTAAAATAAAATAAAAACATTAAATTTCGTGAGTCATTCTCGTATACATATACCTTTCTCTTCTAAAGCCTTTTCTGAGACGGGTGGAGGATTGTTAAACTGCTGAAGTTGACTTGCAGCAGGCACCAATGGAACTGGGGGCGGTGCAATAAAAGTGGGCAGCTGCATGAAGCTGGCCATGATTCTATTCTAAAAGACTCAAAGCATTCAACGGTTAAAGGTTTAACAAAAAAAATCACCCGTTAACAAAAAAAATCAGTGGCGGATCGGATCCCAGAGAGCAGCTAGCAACTTTTTCTCATCAGTTTTGGATAGAGCACACTAAATAACGAATTTAGAACCCCAAACCACCAACCTAGTGTTCCAATTAGGGCAACTGACCCCGCCGACGTCTTAGTGGTCACTGATGGCCCCCGGCAGGGTCTAGTATGAAGTCTGGTGGCTATAAGATGCCGTTTTAAAGGCTAAAACGTTGTTTTTTCGTGCTTGTGAGTGATTATAACCTATTTCCAGGCATTTTGGCAGAGAAACTCAGAACTTCATATTTTGGTGGGGTATGACCCACGGTCACGTGACCCCTGCCGGACCTGTCCGGACCCTCCAGGTACCAACTGGACAGTCCGAAGTGGCTATAAACATGTCCTAGGGGGTTTTCCAGGGCGCTGAATTCAAATTTGGCATTAGTTTTTCGGTAACTATGGCCTAATACTGACTTCTGGGATCACGTTTACCGTCGGACGGTTGAGGCCCGGCTGGTTACCAGGTTGGACTACCAGAAGTGCCAGGCAACCTCAAAAACATAGTATATAAGGGTTTTCGAGGTCGCTGAGCTCGAATTTAACGTTAGTTTTGCTCTAGCTGCTGCTCTGACATCAGTACCAAAACATAAAAATGATTTTTTTATTTGTTAAAATTTTAACAAAAAAAAAATCACCAACCCCAGGACGACACAGAGGTCCAACTGGGAACTTCTATATATGTATCGATAGCCCACAGTCAGGACATGTCACATGCACAATATGGGTTGCCTAGGGTTTTCCCTTAGTAAATAGCAGCCGAAATTCGAACTTCGGTCATGAACGTTTTTGAGGTCACTTTTGGGTACCCTCACTTAAAGGTCTGCCCTGAACGCATGGAGAGGGCCTAGGGCCTCAAACTCACAGGCTGTAATGTCGAGACCTCCAGGCTGGACCTCCAGGAAGCGGTTTCCGACTTGACCCTCCCGACGGCAAAGTGGAACCAGCCCAGCAAGATGGGTGGGTCTGACGGTAAAACTGACTGCGGGAATCGATTCTCCGTGCCAGAAAACCATTGTATGGAAGATTTGAGCTTTCAAAGTTAGATAGATAGCGAGAAATTTCGATTTTTCATTTTTCGAATTTTCGCCATCTTTGACGGGCCACTGTGGTCGCTAGGGAAGTGATAGAGAAACGCAACCTGGACCGTTAGTTAGTTCAATATATGTAATTTCTGAATATAAAAGGAAATCAGCTCCAGCTCGTAACGTTCGACCTGAGCGACGACCACAAAAATGGTCACTTTTCGCTATGAGCCGACTTTGCGGCGCCACTGCGGCGCTGTGGCGCAGCTGCGGCGCAAAAAAGTTGTGATTCTTAAATTCTTTAGAGGGTACTACTAGACCCCATAGCCCTTTAGGTTGGCCCACCGCTGCAGATCACGTGAAAGCGGCGAACATTATGTACAATACAACCATCAAATAGGAGAAACCGGAAAAAAAAACATCGCCGCCATAACCAGTCCGGGGCGCAACTTTTTAACGGTAAGTGACACAGGGCTGAAACTTCACAGACATACTAAACTCGATGTGCTCTACAATTTGCGCATGAAATCTGCGCAGGATCTGCGCAGGATTTTGCGCAGCTTATTTTACACTGTCGCCAGCCACTTTTCACACATATTATAGGGGTCGCTGCCGCGACCCCTATGATACGGCTAGGCTAAAAACTAGGGGGCAAAGGTCTGGCTGGAGAAAAGCATAGGTGTAAGTGGCAGTGGGGGCGGGGGGGGCTGGGGGAATCCCCCAGTTTTCCCAACCACCCCCCAAAAATTAAAATCGACAAAACTCGGAATAACGTTGTAATGTCGTGTGCAACTTTTGCCCGATATTTTTTCAATTTTTTCTTGACCTTAGGAAAAAATCGAAAAAATATCGGAATAAATTTTTAGGATTTTCGGCGGTATTTTCTGAATTCGAAAAAAACTGGAATAATTTTGAGAAAAATTTGGAATAAACCCAGAATAGACTGGTTTGTGGGTATTTTTCTGATTTTATTTGTATTACACTGCACAGTATATAAAGTTTTTTGTTAAACTAACTCTTCTTCTTCTGATGATTGTAATGTATTAATGTGACCGTAGTGCAAATCTGTGGTTTACCACCTGTCAAGGACTGTTGGTGGTCCAAATTCAGCCCGGGGGCATGGGCGATGGACCTCAAAGGTGTGTTGGGGAATCCCTCCCTCAAATGAAGGGGTGGGGTCATCGACCCTCCTCCTGAAAATTTTTCCAACCCCCCCCAAATCGGCCTTCGTCCTACCTCTCCCCTAAAAAATTTCAAACTCCTACCTAAATTGTTGAAAATTTTTAGCAAAAAATTAGAAATTTCTCAAAAATTCCCAAGAAATAGCGAAAAATTGCTAAAATTCGCTTAGTTACCTGAAAAATTGCTAAAAATAGCTGAAAATTGAAAAACTAATTTTTTGCCGATCCCCTCCCCTCGAAAATTTTTCTCACCCCTTCCTTCCTCCAAAATCGCATTTTTCAGAGCCCCCTCCCTTTTT